>QRFJ01001519.1:238938-280651 GCA_006176705.1 Cocos nucifera | reverse complement strand
TCAAATCATTCTAATTGCTCCCAAAATCCACAGTGACATCTAGCAATATATGGTGGCAACATTAGAACTGAAAATGAACCCACTTGGTCAGTTACATGTGTGATTAAGTTCTTTTATTCTGAGCCTCGATTAGATTAGGATTAAGTGAACTCTCAAACCCTAATTTCTATCATATGATTTAATCATTTGATTCAAGTTTGATGTGAAAACCTTAAAGAAACTCTTTCTATTATTTCACTCTACCGAGCCATGGGCTTATGGACTTGATTCTCATGATCATCATAGGATTATTATGATCGATCATTCTAGTTGTCTAAATCAGAAAAGTTCTGATCCATCGAAAGATGTTTCAGTGATGTCGATGATAGAGATCGTGACATATCTTATTACTATGTAGAACTAAACCTAATTAGATCACACAAAAAAAAGGTTTGGATCTAGATATCATCAATTGGACTAATCCAGTTTAATTGATTTGAATAAGATTCAATTAGGTTCAAAAAAATCATGCCAGCACATGATTGAGCCTAATGTTCTCCTTCAATTATCATTTTAAGTTGTCTCGAATGAGCAAAATATGTTTGTAAACACTCAGGTACCTTTACTTAGTCTGATTGGAACTTGTCTAAGTTAGAAAGGGTTGTCTTAATTTATGAGATAAATTTAAGACAACACCTGCTTTTTTTTATCATCTGCTAATTCTTGTCTTTTGACTTTGGTCAAACATTGACCTTTGACACTTAGACATCTGCCCATGTGTCAAGCACCCATAGAAGATTGATTTTGGATGAGTTAACCAACTAAAAAATAGGTGGACCAGGGGTCCATGCCTAAGGAGGCATGCACCCATGGATAGAGGTGCCTGGAGTCCCATACAGGTGGGACTCCAGTTACTTCGGGGTTTCTAACTAGGTGCCATCGAAGATTAAACTTTGACCAATCTTAGGCACCATCTAAGGATGATTTAGAGGGGCTCTTATCTAATTAGATTAGGTGATGTCATCCCATCAATCAAATTTAGATTTGATTGCATGAAGCGATGTGATTGGTCGGGATGATGTGGCACTGCATGGCACAGTAGGATCTATATAAACCCTGTCTGCACCTAGTTTTAGAGAGCTTAGATCTTTGCCCATGCCACAAGACTACCCCTCTCCCTCCACCATGCCATCTTAAAGTCCCCTCTCTCCTCTCAATGCCCAAGGGGATTTGGGCTCCATTTGGTGTGATCCAAGCAGGAGAAAGGTGACGAGAAAGGAAGAAGGCAGCATTGTTGCAAGAGATGATACCCGATCTTCAAAAGGAGTTTTGAAAATTCTCCAAATCAGATCTAGATCTGATATTTGGAGAAGTGATAAAGAAGAAGAAGATCTTTAGATCCAGTCTGAGTGGATACTGGTAGAGGCCAGGCTCTTGCATGGCTAGATCTAGAACCTCAGGCAATCAGCAGGATCTTCACAGGATAATCTGATTACCCAACAACAAGGTACAAAATTAAATCTAATTTAATTTATTTTTATTTTATTTTATTAGATCTATTAAATCAGATCTAAAATATCTTAGATCTGATCAAGATTTAAAAGAAAAATTTTTTGAAATATCTCTCTTGATCCAATCAAATCTGAATGAACCTGATCCAAAAAACATGGTTTTTCCTTCAGTCCTAACATAGGTGAAGGCCTTCAGTTCTTAAATAGAAGATAATGGAGAGAGGCCCTCTTAATGGTCCTTTTGTATCCTAGCAATCTTGTTAGGAATAGAAGATGGATCTCATCCTAACAAAAGGAAAAGCCATCTCACATTAGGAATAGGAGGTAGACCTCATCCTGATATGGATGAAGAACCTTGTGAGAGATTTGAAAGCCTCCAATTTTTAAACAGGATGTAACAGGGAGAGGCCCTCTCAATGGTTCTTTTGTGTCCTAGTAATTTTGTTAGAAACATAAGGTAGACCTCATCCTAATAAGGGTAAAAGCCATCTCATGCTAGGAATAGGAGGCGGACCTCATCTTGACATGGTTGAAGATCTTTATGAGGGATACAAAGGCCTTTGATTTTTAAAAGAAGGTAACGAGGAGAGGTCCTCTCAATAGCTCTTTTGTACCTTGGCAATCTTGTTAGGAATAGAACGTGGACCTCATCCTAATAAGGATAAAAGCTATCGTACATTAAGAATAGAAGGTAGATCTCATCCTGACGTAGGTGAAGATCCTTACAAGGGATACAAAGGCCTCTGATTCTTAAATAGAAGGTAATGGGGAGAGGTCCTTTCCACGGCCCTTATGCTCTGGTAATCTTGTTAGGAAGGACTTAGAGAAATATGAAGGCTTTCAATTCTTAAACAGGAGATAACAAGGAGAGGCCCACCCAATGGTCCTCTTATGTCCCATTAATCTTGTTAAGAACAGAAGGTAGATCTCATCCTAATAAAGATAAAAGCCATTCCATGTCAGGAATAGGAGGTGGATCTCATTCTGATATGGATGAAGATCCTTACAAGAGATACGAGGGCCTTTGATTCTTAAATAGAAGATAACAAGGAGAGATCCTCTTAACAGCCCTTTTGTGTCTCGACAATCTTGTTAGGAATGGAAGGTGGACCTCATCCTAACAAAAGTAAAAACCATCTCACATCAAGAATAGGTGGATTTTATCCTGACGTGGGTGAAAATCCTTAAGAGGGATACGAAGATCTCTGATTCTTAAATATGAGGTAATGGAGAGAAGCTCTTCTAACGGCCTTTTTATGCTCTGGCAATCTTATTAGGAATAGAAGGTGAACCTCATCCTAATGAGGGTAAAAGCTATCCTACATCAAGAACAGGAGATGGACCTCGTCCTAAGGTTGGTAAAGATCCTTACGAGGGATTGAAGGGCTCTAGTTCCTAAATAGGAGGTTAACCACATTAAAAACAGGAGGAGGATCTCATTTTAATGTGGGTAAAGGCCTCTGATTTTTAAATAGGAGGTTTACCATGTCAGAAATAGAAGGATGACCTTATCCTAATGTGGGTTAACATCCTTACAAGGGATGTGAAGACCATCGATCGTCAACATGAGGGTAACCACGTTAGGAGCAGAAGGAGAACCTCATGCTAACATGAATGAAGATTTTTATGAAGGACATAAAAACCCCCGATTTTAAAATTAGCAGAGAGGTTAACTCCTAAATAGAATTGAAAGACCCTTGTTTATAAACAAAGGGGACATGCCTATGAGGTATCAGGTCGGGATCATCATTCCAAAGCAACACTAACATCAGACATGATGCAAAAACTAAGAAAACTACAAGCATCCAATCCAAACAAGATACAAAAAATTGATCAAAAGAAGTATGATTTCATTAAGTTGAAGTTTTGTACAGAGGTCTCCAGGATCGATTATGGAAAAAAAAAGAAAAGAACAAGGATGAAGTCTTATTTGAACTTTGGACTGCCGATCCCAGCCATTACAAGCAAGAGTTTCAAGTCGGTCACTTTGCTCTCGAGTTCTCTCCTTGCCTCCAAGCTCTCGTCGAGCAGCTTTTGAGCCCTCTTTGCATCCTCCTCTATCTTCCTTAGTCTCTTTCATAAAACGATGGACTCGACTTCGGCATCCTTCACTGCACTTTCATTATAAGTCATTTGGACCTTCAATTGGAAGAGTTTGGTCCTATTTTTATCATATACTTCAGCTAAATTGGACAAAGAGTTCTTCGGAGAAGCCACTTCGTCTAAATCCCTACTTGGGTAGGCTTGGGCCTTGTTCGCTAATTATTTCTAAAGCCGAGTCATCTCAGCATTGTCCATCTTTCTTTTAAATTCATCAATTTGCTCGCACCAGCCAATTCGATAGTTATCATATGCTACCTTGACATCATGCAGCTATTTTTGGATGTTGAAAAACTTCTTTGACCAGTCCTAGGCATATTTCCCTTGCCTTTAAGCCTAGGCTGGGCTTTTCTCCAGCTAATGGATTTTCCCTTTTGCCCCTCAAAGCTTGGCCTCAAGAGAGTAAATCTTAGTAGTCAAAGTCCAGGCCCTCTTGCTAGCAAGCTTCTTTGCCCGCTCGAGCTCTTCAGACAAGTGGTATTCCTTAGTAGTATATTCTTTAAAAGTCTATTTGGATGCTTGATGAGGTGGTTGATTTCGACCATAGCCTCTGCATAATTTTTCTTTGATTTTTGAAGCTCGTCTTCTATCTTCTTCAACTTCTTATTGATATGATGAACTTCCTTTTTCAAATTTTTAATATAGACCTTCAGGGAAATGCCTTGAGGTAGTGATGCAGCTCCAACCAGAGACTGTGCTCGATGGCAATATTTGCAGGTAAAGCTCTAATGTATAAGTATATCACAACACACAGGGATACGATAAAAGAGGAAATTTAATTTTGTTCACTAAAAATTTTTAAGTATATGAGATGTGAAAGAAAAAAAAAAGTACAATCAGTGGAGGTCGCCGACCTATGGTGGTGGAGTAGTAGCAAAACTTTGTATGGCCTCAATAGATGTCTGCCCCTCAGCAGGCATAGGGGCAAGTTCAGCAAGTTCGGTGGTAGCAGGCTCGGCATGAGGAAGGTCAACTCCAGCCATAGGAAGCTCAGCCTTATCTTTAGAAGACTCTCCCATCAAGAAGCTAAGATTTAGCTCAAGAAATTTCTTCACAACCCTCTTTTGGCATAGCCCAAATCCCTTGCCAAAAGCCTCCTGGGTGAATGCCACCTTGATGTCCTCCATCTCCTTCAAAGATCTAAAATGCTTAATGGCCCACTCCCCCTCTGCACCAACCTCGACTTCAGTCTTCTTTCTCTTCTCCTCCTCCAAGGCCAAGGTGGTCTTCAATCGACCCAATGCTTGCTCCTTTTTCTTGAGCGCCTCCTAAAAATGCCCAACCTCAATGAAATGAGCTTCCATCAAGTGCTCAATCTTGGCCCTAGCATCCTTAGCCTCCGCCTGAGCAATTTTGGCCTCCTTGATAGCCCTTGAAACCTTAGTCTTGTGAAGGTTGATCGCCTCTATGTTGGTGAATAAGTGATGTCCCAGCTGCAAACAATAAAATATAAGTTATTATTGGAGAACGCGAATGTATTCAGATTAAAGAGAAAAGCAATTACCTCTAAAATGGCTGCATAAGAGTCTCTTATCCTCTCCTCATCATCCATTTGAAGCATTTTCTTAATTATGTTTGGGAGGATGCATGCCTCCATAAGGGGCTGGACGACCTTCCAATCATCAAGTGAATCCCGGCTTAGATCAACATTGTTGCTACCAGACCCATCAGAATTTTTTCGGACCTTCTTAGCAATAGCTCTCTTCCTCCTCTTCTCCACCTCCTTCCTCTTCTTGGGTGGCATGGAGGTGGCAATCTTGGTAGGCGAGGTTGAGCTCGGTGGGGGTGTGACAACCTTTTGGATAGAAGCTACCTTGGTTAGAATGGCCAAGCTCGAGTCTTCAACTTTGGCTCATTTTGATGTCTCCCTAGAGAAGGCACCTCCCTTTCTTTTTTGAGCCTGAAACCCTTTGGTTAGTTAGTTTAGCTCTTTAGAGGTCATCTCTGCAATAGTGGGTAAGCCAAAGTTAGGAGAAAAGATAAAGGAACAGAAAAGAAAGCACAAAGTATTTATATTCAGGGTTGAATGGGCTTAGGCCGAGATTATATAGAGTTCAGTCGTTAAATAAGTTGGATAGTAAAAGGGCCTTGTAGTTTCTTAAAGTGTTGGTAGAGTCTAGGTGCTCTCGCTCTAGTCCGAGGGCTCTATGGACAGAGTCCTTAAGTTCCCTCTATAAAGGAAGTTTTGAGTCGAATAAAGGACTGGACATAAAAACGAACTTTCTCTTTCAATTATGAATTGAGGAAGGGGCACTCTTTAGCAACCCCTTCTTGCTGAACTAGGAGGATAAATACCACCAGTCCTTGGTAGAAGGGTGACGCTTAAGGATGAAAAAAATTTGAAATAAAGAAATTATGAGATGAACCTTGGCCATAAGACAAAGATCAAGGAATCCTATAATAAACCTAAAGGAGTAAAGAACGACTGAGGCCAAAGATATGTTCAAGAAGCAAAAAAGGGCAATAATGAAAGGAAGGATTGGAAGTCACAACCTAGCATGAAGAGCCTCTGAGTACAAATAGAAGCAACTTGAAGGAAGGGCACAAGCTCGGCCGCTCAACCCCGATAGTTACAATTCATACTCCGGAGGGACTTTGTACTGAATCCGAATTAAAGAAAGATCCTCAGGAGAAAGAGAACCAAGAATGGCCTCTAGGACAAAAACTGAATGAGCTACCTTCCTAGGCTCTGCTTCACTCTTGGTGCCAAGGTTAGGAGAGCTCGGATTGGATGGACTCCTAGAACTAGAGGACCAAAAAATTTTGGAAATCATTTTGGATCAAATAAAATAAAAAAAATATCCTAAAAATCAGAAGAAATAGGCAAAGGAAGAACAACTAACCCTCCTTGAAAAACTTTCGAAGAATGAAAATGAAAGACAGATAAGAAAATGCAAGAGAAGAGTTAGAGTGCAAACCTAAATTGGATGAAGAACTTGATGGTGCTACCGAAACGGTGAAGGAAGAACAAGGGAGGTATTGAAAACCAAAGAGAATAAAATAGGATGCTCAAACTCAAGGAAGGCAAAAAGCAGAGAAGAAATAGGGAAGGAGAAGAACTAGACTAGGATAGGGGAGAAGTAGGAGAAAGTGTTAAAATAGCTAGAAGGACCTCGAGGTGGATATGATCACAAATCACTTATGTCAAATCCCCATCCACCACATGCCCTTCTCATCATCGCAGCAGCAGACATCTGACAAGACCATCATGGCACCATACAGTCGAACTCTGTGCTGGGAAGAATTTCGAAAGCTTAGGTTATTCTGGGTCATTTAGCAATTATGGAGCTTCTGCGCCAATTTAAATAGTCCAAAACTTTTCATCTCTTGAAGGCGGGAAGCTAGGATGGACTTCGACGGTCACAGATTTCAATATTTCATTCATCTGAACTTAGAACTCGAGAGTAGGGCGATAAGTGTTGGAAGTAAAATAGCTTCCATCGAAGTCCAACTGAAGGTCTAGCCTTGATACAATGCCATCCAGAGTTGTGACAATCAAGTTTGAACCTTGACTAAGTGAATCCTTGATCTTGGTGAATTCTCGATGATTGGGCTCCAAAGGCAACTAAGCTCAGAACTTCATTCAAGAGCGGCTCATCCTAAGAATGATAATAACTTCTATCAATATGCGATCTTGTGCACTAGTCGACCTTCTCAACGAAAATCCTCTCAGCTTTCTCTTGATAACTGTAGAACTTATCATGAGAATATAGTGAACTTCATCCAGACAAACTTGAACAATAAAAGCAATTGGCTCTTTGATTGATTCTGATCTCTAGTCCAGAATAGACCGCAACCATCCTGTAAATATGGAACTCCAACACCATCCGACCTCGACTGATGACCGACCATAGGTGTGACCAAAATTCTCTACCTCATTCTATGGATAGCAGATCTCACCAATTCTAGACTAAGGATCTCGATCGGATGAACTTGAGTCAATGAGAGGATCTTGCCATCCATACGACTCCTATCTTTAACCTGGAATAAGTGGTAGTCACTTCACCAGCAATGAATCTCAGTATTCATCCATCCTAGCTTTATGTTGACCTTGGATATTAGCCGAACTACCTCAAAAGTGTATGACTATAGTCCTAATTGAAGAACCCGCCATCCTTTTTGACCTCCAATCCTTCAGATCGGAGTGTTTCCAATCCCAACATGAATAGCTTACTACTAGGATCAAAAGCCTCCGACCTTGCATCCGAACTCCAACAAATGAAATCCAACCGACTAGCAAGTTATGACAAAGGATAGTCCATGCTCCACAACAAACTTCGAGTGGTCTGAATGGCCTTCTGACATTATGTTATGGCTGTCGCTATTAATCTGTTACAGGCTCCTTCTATCGAAGGGATCTTATAGATATATTTTTCTCTTTAAGCTCTCCTCTTCACTCAATTTTCTTGTGTACTCTATTCTTGTTGGCCAAAAACCTAACTTGATCATTGGAGGATCCACACCAGAGCCATCCACCTCTAGCCTAAATTTCATTTTGTAGGTGTCGTCGGCGAGATCGTCTCCTCCAACTCTAGCGAACAATGGCGGTCGACCATTTTCTACACCAACAAATATTATTTTAAAAGTTTAAAAAAAACTTGAGTATCAAATTTTAATAATTTAAAAAAATTAAATTTTATTAGTGATGGCTTGTTTGTATTAGCGATGGAAATTATCGTCGCTAATACAAAATATAGTTTTTTCGACTGTATTACCAATATTATGCTTGCCGTCGATAATATTTAAAAATTTTTGAAAAAAATTAATATTCAATTTTAATATTTTAAAAATTTGATATTAATAGCAATGTTAATTTTTTATTAGCAATGAAAACTATTGTCACTAATATTCCTTTATCGACTGTATTACCAATAGTATGCATGCCATCGGTAATAGTCCACCTATTTACCTTCCCCAACCCTACCAGAGGGAAAAAAATTTTGGATGAAAAAAATTCTCTATGCCTTTTCCACTCCCCGTGCATCCTTCCCAACATTCCTCACTCCCCGTGTGACCTCCTTCCCGATGCCAGTGCCTCCTATGCTATGGCCTCGACCCCATCGTCCCGGCCCCTCCTCATCCTAGCCCACCGGTGCTCCTACATAGCCACCCCAACCCCGTGCAGCTGCCCCGACCCAACCAGCGCCTCCTACACCATGGCTCCGAGCCAACCACCTCGGCCATGCCTCTCCCGCAGCTACCCCAACCCTACCAGCTCTTCCTACACCATGGCTCTGAGCCAGCCACCCTGGCCCGGCCTCTCTCGTGGCCACCTCCAACACTATGGCCTCGAGCTCGCCACCTTGGATCCGCCTCTCCTATGGTCATCTTGACTCCACTAGTGCCTCCTACGCCATGGCCCTGAGCCTACCACCCTAGCCCTTTCTCTCTTGTGGCCGCCCTGACCCTGCCAGCACCTCCGGTACCGCGGCCTCGAAGCCTGCCATCCCTATCCTACCGGCCTCCTCATGGCCCCGTCCTAGCTGGCTTGACTATGTAGCCCTAGCCTTGCCTCCCCCAGCCTATAGCCCTGATCTTGTGGCCCCATCCCTAAAATTATGAGCAATAGAAATAATGATGGCATTAGCATCGGCTAATGTTGTCTTGCATTAGCGACGATATTAGCGACAACTAGTGCCATCACTAAAATTTAATTAAATATTTATTTAATTAATTAGTTAG
Organism: Cocos nucifera; assembly: GCA_006176705.1. Lineage (NCBI taxonomy): Eukaryota > Viridiplantae > Streptophyta > Magnoliopsida > Arecales > Arecaceae > Cocos > Cocos nucifera. Next base: position 271,379 of record QRFJ01001519.1, on the reverse strand, counting down.
ATGATTAATTAAAATCAAGGAAGCTGAGATCATTAGGATACGGGTCTAAAAAATATGTGACATGCTACAGTAGTTGTAATGTAAATGGTTTTAAATTTCATACCCAGCAATATAAAAATTATAAAAGACAATGAACAGTGGTGTGTGTATAAAAGACAATTAATTGGAAGATAAGGTAGAGTGACTACTATGGAATCCTTGAAGAAGTGATTAAGATTAGCTACATTAGAGATAATAGTATCATTCTATTTAAGTGCCAATGGTTCAATACCGACAATGGTATGAAGGTTGATCCTGAAGGAGAAATCTTGATTTCCTGGGTAAGGTTCATTCAAATCTGATTGGATCAAGAGGCATATTTTAAAAATTTTCTCTTAGATCCAAATCAGATCTGACATTTTTCAGATCTAATTTTATGATCTAATAAATAAAAAAATAAATTAAATTAAATCTAAATTAGTTTTATCTTGATATGGATAATCTGATTACCCATTAATGATCTATTGATAGCCTAAGGTTCTGGATCTAGCCACGCAAGTGCTTGACCTCTACTGGTATCCACTCGGGCTGAATCTAGAGATCTTCTCCTTCTTTATCACATTTCCAAAAATTAAATCTGGATTTGATTTAGAGGATCTTTGAAACTTCTTTCAAAGATCTACTGTCGTCTCTGCGGTAGTGCTGCCTTCTTCCTTTCTCGTCAGTCTTTTCTTGCTTGAATCGTATTAATCTGAAGGCCCAACATTTTTGGTCATGGAGAGGAGAGAGAGAATCAAAAAGGTGGCATGGAGGAGAAAGAGGGGCAGCCTTGGGGCATGGCTAAGAAAAGATTCTATGAAAGTTGGGCAAAGATAGGTCTTTATACAGATCCTGTTGCGCCATGCAGTGCCACATCACCCCAGCTAATCACGTTGCTTCATTCAATCAGATCTAAATCTGATTGGTGGGATGATATCACCTGATCCAATTAGATGAGAGACCCACAGATTCATCCTTAGGTGGCACCTAAGATTGGTCAAAGTCTATAGGTGAGGGTCACCTAGTTTTAATTCAAGAAGCAACCTGGAGTCCCATCTGTACAGGACTCTAAGCATCCCAATCCATGGACGCATGCCATCCTAGGCGTACATCCATTTCTTTCCAAAATCTAGTAAGGGGACAAGCCCCTGTCTGCTATCCAATAAGTGCATGACACATGGGTAGATGTCCAAGGGTCAAAGATCAACGTTTGACCAAAGTCAAAGGACAAGAATTAGCAAGTGATGAAAAATGGCAGGTGTTGTCTCAAATTTATCTCATAAATTAAGACAACTCTTTTCTAACTTGGACAAGCTCCAATCAGACCAGGTAAAGGTACCTGAGTGAGCACAAACTCATTTGGCTCAGTCGAGACAACTTTTAATGATAGAAAAAGGAGAACGTTAGGCTCAATCGTATGCTAGCACAATTTTCTTGAACCTAATTGAATCTTATTCAAAATAATTGAACTAGATTAGTCCTATTGATGATATTCAGATCCAAACTCATATTTATGTGATCTAGTTAGGTTTAGTTCTATATAGTAATGGAATATATCATGATCTCCATTATCGACGTCATCGAAACTCCTTTCAATGGATCAGAACTCTTTTGATTCAGACAACTGAAATGATCGATCATCTAAATCATTCTAATTGCTTCCAAAATCCACCAGTGACATCTAGCAGTATATGGTGGCAATCCATCAAAATTAAAAATAAACCTCTCGATGCAGCTACTTATGTGATTAAATTTTTCTATCTTGAGCTCCGATCAGATTAGGGTTAAGTTGAACTCGTCAAACCCTAATTTTTATCATGTGATTTAATCATTTGATTCAAGTCCGATGTAAAAATCTTAATAGAAACTCTTTCTATTATTTCACTCTCTACCATGGCCATGGACTTATGGACTTGATTCTCAGGATCATCATAGGGCTGCTTCTCATCCACCGAGGTAGATAAATTACAATCCAATTCCTACAATGAACATGCTATAGCCAACATACACCTCAGGGTTTCGAATGGCTAGGAGATCGAGTCATGGTGTAGTCAAACTATAACACCCTTAAGGTGAACTGTCGATGCACCTCAGATCAAAGAACCAGACACACCACTGTAGCTTCGAGTCAGTCATCGACGAGAAGGTAGACTTTCTTATGACTACTCGAGGTGGTCATGCTTAGTGCCCTCGTTCTCTAACGAGTACCTATACTCTCGCTCCGATGTCTCTACACCATAGACTCAAGACTCATTTGCTATAAAGAAGTGATTGTACACTAACCTTCCAAATCAATCACCATCCTTATAATGATCCTACGGTCAGGAGCATTTTATGAGTTAATAATGAAAATTCTTGTCTTAAATTTTCAACTCATGAAAATAAGAATTATTATTACCATTAACTCAAGGAATGTATCACAGACACTAAATACACATATGTGATAGAAAATAAATCATTATATTATTTATAGTCAAAATTATAATTTTGCCCTTAGAAGTGTATTACAAGTGTCAGCCAATTCTGGCTTCTAGGGCACACATATCTAACAAACTCCCACTTGACCTAAAGCCAATTAGCTATAAATCTAAGTCCCATCTTCTCAAGGTGGGCTTTGATCTTTTGCTGGCCCAACGACTTTGTAAGTGGGTCTGCCGCATTGTCTGCGGAGTTGACTCTCTTGACCTTAACGTAACCCATCTTGAGGTAATCGTGGATGAGGTGGTATCGTCGCTCGATGTGCTTGGATTTCTGGTGAGACCTCGGCTCCTTAGCAAGGGCTATGGAGCCATTGTTATTGCAGTGTAGAGGAATGGCATCTATTGGCATCACTTCGATCTCAGTGGCAAACTTCTAGTACCAGAATGCCTCCTTTGTAGCTTCTGACGCAGCGATGTATTCTGCTTTCATAGTGGAATCTGCTATTACTGTCTCCTTGAAACTTTTTCAATTGATAGCTTCATCATTACACAAAAAAAGACTCTTAGATGTCGACTTTCGACCATCTACATCGGACATAAAATCCGAGTCTGCATATCCTTGGACTTGGAGTTCTCCATTACTAAAGATCAGTAACATATCCTTAGTTCTTCCTAAGTACTTAAGGATACATTTCCCAGAAGTCCAGTGTTCTTCATCTGGATTCGATAGATATCTGCTCGTGACACTCACAGCATGGGCTATATCAGGTCATGTACATAACATGGCATACATGAGGCTCTCTATTGCTGAAGCATAAGGGATCTTGCTCATGCGTTCTATTTCCTCAGGTGTGCTAGGACACATCTTTTTGGAAAGATGAATGCCATGTTTGAAGGGTACTAAACCCCTCTTAAGGTTTTCCATACTAAACCTCTTTAGTACTTCCTTTATGTGCATCTTTTGTGAAAGTCCTAGCATCCTATTCGGCCTATCTCTATAGACCTTAATTCTTAGAATAAAGGATGCTTCTCCTAGGTCTTTCATAAAGAATTCTTTTGATAACCACATTTTCACTATGGTCAACATGGGAATGTCATTCCCAATAAGGAGGATGTCATCCACGTACAATATGAGGAAGACAACAGCACTCCCACTGACCTTTTTGAAGACACGTGACTCTTCCTCATTTTTGATAAAATCAAATAACTTAATCACATCATTAAAATGAGTATTCCAGCTCTGAGATGCTTGCTTAAGTCCATATATGGACCTTTGCAGCTTACAAACCTTGTGATCATCATCATTGGATGTGAAACCTAGTGGCTATTCCATATAGATATCTTCCTCAAGATATTCATTTAAGAACGCTGTTTTTACATCCATTTACTATATTTCATAATTGAAATAGGTTGCAACAACAAGCAATGTGTGAATGAATTTTAGCATAGCTATTGGCGAAAAGGTATCCTGATAGTCAATGCCTTTGCATTGACTATAATCTTTTGCCACTAATCTAGCTTTAAATGTCTCCACATTCTTATCTGCACCAATCTTTTTCTTATAGATCCATTTACACCTAATAGGTACTATATCTTCTAGTGGATCTACCAAGGTTCAGACTTGGTTTGGATGCATCGAGTCAATTTCTGACTTCATTGCCTCTAATCATTTCTCAAAGTCGATATCTGATATCGCCTCATTATAGGTTTTGGGATCATCACCATGAACTCCATTACCTACAAGGAACATTTTCTCTACATCCTCTGAAATAGTACCTAAGTACCTCTCAGGTGGACGAAAAATCCTTTCCGATCTACGAGGTGGAGGAGGTAGTGTATGGATTAGCTTAACCTGATTTTATTCCATTTGGTCCTTAGCTCGTTGCTCTTGTGAGACTTTCTCTTCGAGCTTAATTTATTTTTCAATGCCACTATCTTGAATAAACTATTTTTCAAAAAAGATGGCATGTCGACTCACAATTACATTGTGATCTTTTGGAATATAGAAATAATATCCTAATGACTCTTTAGGATATCATATGAATCAAGCTCTAAAGGACCTAAAGTCTAACTTGCCTGCTTGTTGTCTTTTGACATGAGCCGGACAACCCTAAATTCTGAGATGACTCAGACTTGGATTCTTACCATGCCATATCTCATACAGTGTGGTAGGAACGATTTTAGAAAGAACCCTATTCAGTAAGTATATGGTAGTTGACAAACAGTATCCCTAAAAAAAATTAGGGAGGTTTGTGAAGCTCATCATGGATTGGACCATATCTAATAGGGTCCGGTTCCTTCATTCTAAAATTTCGTTGTGTTGAGGTGTTCTTGGTGGAGTCCATTAAGAGACTATGCCATTTTTCTTGAGATAGTCCAGGAATTCCCAACTAAGGTATTCACCTCCTCGATCTGATCGAAGAACTGTAATGAATTTTCCAGTTTGCTTTTCTACTTCATGTCTGAACTCATTGAACTTTTCAAAAGCTTTAGATTTGTATCTCATAAGGTACACATACCCATACCTAGATAAATCACGATAAAGGTTATGAAGTAGACTAGGTTGCCTCTAGCCGACACATCAAATGGGCTGCACACATCAGTATGTACTAGAGCAAGAAGATCCATGGCCCTTTCCCCATGTCCTACAAAATGGTGCTTAGTCATTTTGCCATGAAGATAGGATTCACAAATTGGATATGACTCAGAAGTCAATGGACTCAATAGCCTAGTTTTCTCCAATTTGTTAACCCTATCTTCTACTATATGACCTAATCTTAGCTGCCATAGATACCTATCATTTGGATTATCCCTAGCTTATTTTGATTTTATGGCATTCACATTTTGCTCGAAATTAAAAATAGATACATCAACATGTAACTGATAAAGACTGTTAATAAGAAAACCACTTACAATTTTATTTTTTTCATAAAGAATGTTACAATGGTCCTTAAGAAAACTAATTACATAGCCTTCTAATGTAAGGAAAGAAATAGAAATCAAATTCCTGCTTACTACAGGCATATAATAATAGTCTTTTAATACTAATTCTAAACCAGATGGTAGTCGAAAAGGATATGTTCCCATGACCACGGCAGCAACTCTTGCTCCATTTTCAATGCGTAGGATCATCTCACCATCCCTTAGCCTCCTGCTATCCTCAAGACCCTACATAGAAGTGCATAAGTGAGCACTAGAACCAGAGTCAAGCACCCAACTGGATGCAGAAAAAATCATAAGGTTAGACTCAATAATGAGCATACCTCCAGAAGGACATGCCTCCTTCTTTAGGATGGCCAGGTAAGTAGGGCAGTTCTGCTTTTAGTGGCCGTCATTGTTGCAATAGAAATACTTTTCTTTGTCAGTGGCCTTCTTATTCAGCTCTACCTTTTTCTTTCCTCCTTCCACCTTTTGATTTTTCATAGACTTCTTCTTCTTTTCAAAAGATTTTCTCTTGGAAGAAGTCCATTCCATAGCAAGTACAGAGCCTTTAGAACCTTTCATGAAAAGCTCAGCAGTAACCAGCATGTTCATAAGTTCAACCAAGGAGTTTTGAAGTTTATGCATATGGTAGTTCATGATGAACTACCCATACACATCAGTTAAAGATTGCAGAATTATATCATTCTGCAGAGTCAAGTCTAACCTCACTCTGAGCTTCTCAAGCTCTTTCATGTCCTTGATCATCATCAGACAATGATCTTGGACTGACTGTCCATCATGCATCTTAGCCTTGAACAATCATTTAGTGACTTGATACTTGGCTGCACGACTCTGTTCACCAAACATATCTTGTAGGTAAGCCAACATTTGACAAGTAGTCTTGATATCTTCATGTTGGTACTAAAGTTCATCAGACATTGAGCCCAACATATAGTATTTGGCCTTGTTATCATCGTCAGTCCACTTATCCAGAGATGCTCTCTGCTCAGTAGATGGATGAGCTAATAAGGTGGGAGGGTCTTGGTCCAATACATGAGTTAACTTTTCAGAACCCAAAATAATTTTGAAGTTTTGGAGCCAATCCTTGTAATTTGATTCGGTAAATCTATGGGTGTCCAGGATTCATGCTAGTGGATTGGATGCAGACATTTTTCGATAGAGAGTTAAAGTTTCTTATTAGATATTATAATTAAGACTTAACCAATTTATTTAAAAATTTTATTTTTAAAACAAATTAGCTCCCACTATTTTTTTGAATTCCTACACTTTCTCTATAGAGATGCGAAAATCTCCATGATTACTGATTTCTAGTGGGTGGTGCAGTCCCACCGATCGACTCATCACCTCACCTAACAGTTATTGGTGATTGGTTAGCCAATGAGTGAACAACTCTTGTTCAATGATTCTCTAATCATGATGCACCCAAACTTGATCTCTAATTCATGAATCTCACTATATCCGAAATATTGATCCACTCCTTAGTTAAGTCAGACCCACCATTTGCATAGATTGGATTTCTAATTGAGTCTCTCACCATATCCGAAATATTGAGCCCAATTCATCCTCCAGCCTATAGCATCCAATGCCTAATAGACATGGTTACGTCTTTCCGATGCAACTGAGCCACTGTAACCAGTCGAGAACAATCAACCCCGAGAAGGGTCCGCACATCTACAATGGTGGAAGACCTTAGACTTAATCTTTTCTTAGTAAGATTTGATTTAGGTCTCATTAAACTAGACTTGACATAGTCATAACCATTATGACTAACCTAGTGGCATGGATTAGCTCGGATTATTGACCACCTCAGATCAGAACTGAGTCAACAAATATGGCCAAGTAAGTGAGACTAATGGAAGGGATATGCCATTAAATCGATAAGAATGCATTCGAGTCGAGTAGCTCCTAATTAAAAATCAGTCGGTCATATCTGCCAAACTTACCTTAGACACTAAATTGTTGAGCCAAGAGCAATCGGGTTAGCCTACAATCCAGACACTAACCACTAAGCCTAATTAGGTCTTAGCTTGATCGATCACTCACGTGACTCGATCTTGACCCAGACTTAATCCTATTAGGTTGGTCAAATTAAGCATTGTTGATCCCATCTAACCAACTCTTGATTTGATTTGATCAACCGCTAGACCTAATTGAGCTACCCAAGTCTGAACCCAATTTTATGAACATGTCTTAGATCTAAAAATTCTTAATTTTAGATCTAATATGTTTCATAATCTTAATTCTTAATTATGTTTAGGGTTCATAAATAAAACATGTAAATAAGATCCTAAGATTTCAGGATCTAGGGTTTTACAGAAAGTAAGTTTTCAATTTTTGATTAAGAATGAAGGCGCAACACCCCTATACATCATAAGAACACTCTGTCAAATGAGACAAGAGGATCTTTAAACTCTACTTTGTTCTTATGATCGGACGACCAAGGGGAACGCGTTAATCAAAAATACAACTAATCTACAAAAACTAATTAGATCTAAGCATATATCTCATATAAAAAAATTGATCTAATTAAAATATATTTTATATATATTATATCATGTATATTTTTTAGATCTAAATTATCTAATAATCATCTAAAAAATTAAATTTAAATTTGGTCTCATCAAATAAGATTTAATTAGACCCTATTGTAGAACTATTCTATAACTAGTCTAAACATGCAACTATCATATCTCATATGAATAAATTAGATTTAATTTATTTTTTATTTTTAGATCTGATTATAATATTTATAAGATTAAAAAATAATAAATAAATAAATCTTAAAATTATATTTAATCAAATAAAAATTATGATTATACTAGACTTCACATAGAACAATTCTATTCCTAGTCTAGTTATGTATCTCATACATATTAGATCTAGATTAATTAATTTTAATTTTTTAATTTTTTAATTTTATATATAATCACATCTCATGTGATATCTAAAATCACTAATTTATTATATTAAATTAGATCTAAATAAATTTTATGCAAAACCTGGCTCTGATACTAATTGAAGGAAAAATCCTGATTTTTTGGATCAGGTTCATTCAAATCTGATTGGATCAAGAGGTATATTTCAAAAATTTTCTCTTAGATCTAAATTAGATCTAACATTTCTCAGATCTAATTTTATGATCTGATAAATAAAAAAATAAATTAAATTAAATCTAAAATATTTTTACCTTGACATGGGTAATCCGATTACCCATTGATGATCTGCTGATAGCCTGAGGTTCTAGATCTAGCCACACAAGCACCTGGCCTATATCGGTATTCACTCAGATTGGATCTGGAGATCTTCTTCTTCTTTATCATATCTCCAAAAATTAGATCTAGATCTAATTTGGAGGTCTTTGAAACTCCTTTCGAAGATCTGCTACCATCTCTGCAGTAGTGCTGCCTTCTTCCTTTCTCGTCAGCCTTTTCTTGCTTGAATCGCACTAATCTAAAGGCCCAACTTCCTTAGACATGGAGAGGAGAGAGAGTATTAGAAAGGTGGCATGAAGGAGGGAGAGGGGTAGCATTGGGGCATGGCTAAGAAAAGGTTCTATGAAAGTTGGGCATAGACAGGTCTTTATATAGACCCTACTGCATCATGCAGTGCCACATCATCCCGACCAATCACAATGCTTCATTCAATCAGATCTAAATCTAATTGGTGGGATGACATCACTTGATCAAATCAGATGAGAGACTCGTAGATTTATCCTTAGATGATGCCTAAGACTAGTCAAAGTCTAAAGGTGAGGGTCACCTTGTTTGAATCCAAGAAGTAACCTAGAGTCCTATTTGTATGGGACTCCAGGTGTCCCTATCCATGGGCGCATGCCTTCCTAGGCGTGCACCCCTTTCTTTCCAAAATCCAGTAAGGGGACAAGCCCCTATCTGCTCTCCAATAAGTGCATGACATATGGGTAGATGTCCAAGGGTCAAAGGTCAATGTTTGACCAAAGTCAAAGGACAAAAATAAGCAGATGATGGAAAATGGCAGGTATTATCTCAAATTTATCTCATAAATTAAGACAATCCTTTTCTAACCTGGACAAGCTCCAGTCAAACTAGGTAAAGGTACCTGAGTGAGCACAAACTCATTTGGCTTAGTCAAGATAACTTTTGATGATAGAAAAAGGAGAACGTTAGGCTTAATGATGTGCTAGCATGATTTGCTTGAACCTAATTGAATCTTATTCAAAATAATTGAACTGGGTTAGTCCAATTGATGATATCCAAATCCAAATCCTTGTTTGTGTGATCCAGTTAGGTTTAGTTCTATATGATAATAGGATATGTCGTGATCTCTATCATCGACATCATCGAAACTTCTTTTGATGGATCAGAACTCTTCTGATTCAGACAACTAGAATGATCGATCATCTAAATGATTCTAATTGCTCCAAAAATCCATCAGTGATACCTAGCAGTATATGGTGGCAATCCATCAAAATTAAAAATGAACCTCTTGGTGTAGCTACTTGTGCAATTAAGTTCTTCTATCTTGAGCCCCAATCAGATTAGGGTTAAGGTGAACTCATCAAACCCTAATTTCTATCATATGATTTAATCATTTGAATCAAGTCCAATGTGAAAACCTTAATACAAACTCTTTTGATTATTTCACTCACTGCCATGGCCATGGGCTTATGGACTTGATTCTCATGATCATCATAGAGCTTCTCCTCATCCACCAAGGTGGATAGATTCCATCTTTGTGCAATCAAATACATATAATGAACATGCTATAGCCAACATACACCTCAGAGTTTCGAATGGCTAGGAGATCGAGTCATGGTATAGTCAAACTATATCACCCTTAAGATGAACTACCGATGCACCTCAGGTCAAAGAATCAGACATACCACTGTAGCTTCGAGTCAGTCATCGACGAGAAGGTAGACATTCTTATGACTACTCGAGGTGGTCACGCTCAGTGCTCTCATTCTCTAATGAGTATCTGTACTCTTGCTTCGGTATCTCTACACCGTAGACTCAAGACTCATCTACTATAAAGAAGTGATTGTACACTAACCTTCTAGATCAATCACCATCCTCATGATAATCCTACGGTCAGGAGCATTTTATGAGTTAATAATAAAAATTCTTGTCTTAAATTTTTAACTCTTGAAAATAAGAATTATCATTACCATTAACTCAAGGGATGTACGTAGACACTAAATACACATATGTGATAGAAAATAATCCATTTTATTATTTATAGTCAAAATTATAATTTTACCCTTAGAAGTGTATTACAAGTGTCAGTCAATTCTGACTTCTAGGGTACACATATCTAACAGATCCATGGCATAGGCTTATTTAGATCAAATATGGATCAAAAGCTTATATCAATGATCCATTTGTACTAGCTACACAAGCTACTCAAGTGTATTATGTAGGATTCTAATGGCAGAATGAAAGCACGAATTTCAAAATTTTTATCAAGAAATCATAACCATCAAACCCTAACCCAAGATCATCTTGACAATTAACAATTGTATACTATATTATTATACCAATGTAAAAAGTACAAAAGAATACCTTAGGCTGATGTAGATAGGAAGAAGTCGGTATTCAATCTTTTCACTAGGTGTCTAAGTGTACGCCCTCCAATGATGATCCACATTGGGACTTGATCAAGATTCTACCCGTTCATATGTTGGTTCCTATTGATCAATTCTTCTATGAAGAATTTGATCAACCTTTCCTGACAAAACCACACTTCAATAAGTGTTAGCACCAATGCCTTTCTCTCTCACTTCTTTCTACCCTTGATCTTCTCTAATTCTCTTTATAAGCCCTTGTTCTAAAGCAACTCCTTGTCCTAATCGAGACTTTGTCTCAATAGGAAAAGAAAGATAATTATTCATACACCCTAGAGAAAGATAGCCTTCCCTCTTCCCTAGCCTTTCTTTTTCTCTTACTTTAGTATTCCTTGTCTTGCCTATTTTTCTTTCTAAGTCTTTATCCTAAAGAAGACTTCTCATCCTAATTTAGGACCTTGTCTTGACAAGATAAAGGAAGAAGAATATTGGGACAATGGTTATAAGAAGGAAGAGAGCAAATGGATTAGAGAAACCCCAGGCACACCTACCTATTTATAGGTAGCGATCAGATGCCACGAGGACCTTCTTACACCCTCCCATGAATTTCTCATCCATATATCATGCCCATCCATCTTATCTCATGCCAATAAGAAGTCCCAAGACACATGGAAAGCATCGAGAATTAATCCAAAGAGATACTTCATGCAGAAGGACTCTTAAGAATTAATTCCCTAGTGTTTTTTTGAAGAGTCGCAGGGCTTGACTTTGGCACCAACATTCTCCACCCTTGATCAGCATTCCTTAGCCATCCATGGGCCATGAAAGGAGTTACCAATCTAGTCTTGGGTGTGAAAGCAAGAATCCAAAACTAATTGGACTTCAAGTGGTGCAAGAGGTTATGCTTGGCGCCAAGAGATGAGGGGGTGGCTAGGGTTTGATTTTATCCATTCATTTGAAAACCAAATAAGGTGATTAATACCCAGAATGACACTTAGCACCCTTATATACAGATGTCCATGCTCATATTAAGTTTGCATGACATTAATTGGACAAAGTCAAGGAAGGGGGCGCCCCATCCCATGGGGCACCACATGTCCTTGGCGCACAAAACAAATTCCACACCCACAAACTTTGACCAATTCAAATGCATATGGTGCATTGAGGAAGGAGAGAGAAAGACCAAAGAGTGTGCTTTAAAGTGGCTTAACCCAATAAAAAATTGTTTAGCCAATTTTGCCAACATATGAACGAAAACAAGAATTGAACCCGAATCCAATTCAATTAGGGGCTAGGGTTTGTAACATGTGCTAGCATGTTTAATTTGCAAACATGATCAATCTAATTAGATCCTTAATCAATTTTTTTTATATGTGTGATGCTTGCTGTTACAGCATAAATAAAAATTTAATTTAATTTTTTTATTTAGAATAGTGGTGAGTCAGATATCAATTTCCTCAGGGATCTAAGGCAATTAATTAGAAAGAAAAAGAAAAGTGCTTGATTAATTTTTAAATTTTAAAATAATAATTTAAATAAGTAGATTGATGAAGATTAATTAAAATTTAGTAAATTAAAATAAAAAATAAATAATAATTAATTAAGATTTTAGAATGAATTAAAGATATTCTAAAATTTTGAATCCATCTTTAGTAGGATTGTGGTAATTCTTTTTAATGCAAAAATTTAAATTTTAAGAACCTAGTTATGATTATAATTTATCTTCTTAGAGCATGAATTATATCTTTTGATCATGACCCATCTCTATAGAATAATAAATTATTCAATACTTTAATTTTTAAAAATTTAGGATATGGATTTTAATGATTTTTCTCTAAAATAAATTATTAAATTGAGTACGGATTGTATCTTTTGATCACAACCCATCCTAGTAAATATAATCTATCTAGATTTTTAATCAGTAATAAGCATGTCACAAAGTCAAGATCTCATGCATAACAATAAATTTTACTAAAAACTAGGTAGGAGAGCATGTTTGCATAAAAAAAATTATAGACTCTAGTTTTCAGTCTGATCATAGTGATAGTAAGAGTATGTCGGAATATATTTTATCCTTAATGGTAGAGCAGTCTATCGAAAAAGTTTCAAGCGGCACACCATGACCGATTTAGTATGCGAGATGGAGTTTGTTGCTGCATTAGATGTTGCAAAGGAAGCAGTATAGCTGAAGAAGTTCATCACCGAGCTCAGAGTAGCATCCTATTTTGATGGTCCAGTTCTGCTCTTCTATGATAGCTCTGGAGCCATAGCTCAGACAAAGAAACCAAAGGCACACCAACGGACGAAGCATATTCTGCACCATTTCTATCTTATCCGAAAGATCGTGGATCGAGGCGATATTGATCTTCAGAAGATCGATGAAAAGAAGAACCTGACCAACCCATTCACTAAAGCCATTATGGTGAAGAAGTTCGATGACTTCAAGTCGAAGATGGGTATACGATACTACACCAATTAGCTTTAGGCCAAGTAAAAGATTGTTGGGAATAGTATTCCAAAGTCAATCATCAGTCTATTGATGATTAAGCTATTTTATGTAATTACATATGAATTATTATTTGAATAAAAATTATTCTAATTTTTTCATCATAAATCTTTCATCTTTAAATGAACTCTTGTCTATTGTAATGAAGTCCTTAGGACTATTTAGAATTGACAAAGAAGTATTTATCATTTAATTCTTAAAATAGTTCATGATCAAATGATATGTTGTTACCAAGGATGATAATGTTTATCGAATATAGGTCATCATGTGCTATATAGATTGGTTGTTCTCTTAATCAAGGAGTGTGAAGACACTAGTATGACATGCAAGTGAGATGTAGAGATACATCTGCACTGAACATGATCAACTCTAAAGCTTTTCTGCTATCTAGGATTGCTCTGATGGAATATGGGCATAAGTATCCCTTCGATCTAAGATCATCATGGTGACTTTCAAGCAACTCACTGTGCTTTAGTGCCAGACTACCTAAATTTTTAATTCAGTGATGGAAGGTTTCTGGGTACAGTCAAGTACTTAAGGAGTTGGTGCATGAGTCAAGATGGGACTAACCACTCCTAGTCATAGGAGTTGTGTTCAATAGTGTTTTAATTTAGCAAAGCCTTGGCCAGGATAGTTATAGTGAGGGGTCACAGGACTAATTGCTTTGAGACATGATTTGGATGTATTTTTCAGGATTAACATTAAACCCTGAGTTATCCTATGCACAGAGGTCAAAGGGATGTATTATGTAGTAACCATATTCATGTAAGTTCTGAATGTTATAATTATACTATTTGGCCTATCCGAACAAAGGGTACCATTGCTAGATGGTCACTTTGATTAGAATAAGAAATTGGTTCCTGTGCTACCGGCTTAGGTTCGAACCTATAGGATCACACACACTAGAGATTCCTATTCGATCTAATGGTTGATCAAGAGAAGTTTAATGAGTGTTTTGATTACTAATTAACTCAATTTGATTGAGTAATTATTTTTTGATCAAGACCAATTGAATTGAATAAATTTGGATTTGACCCTATTAAGATATAAGATGATCTAATCATCAAGGAGGTTTAATCCCTGATTTGATCAGGGGTTTATCTTGATTAATTCCTAATTTGATTAGGATTTAACTAAGCCTAATTAAGCCTAAATAAGTAGAATTTAATCAGATCTAATTGGGCCTAACCAATTTGGATTGGATTGGTTTAATTAGATGACTATTGTAAGACTAGTTTGACTAGTCTTCCCATGTGCCATATCACCCTTTTGAATTGCTCCATCCTTTCTCCACGAGAAAAGATTTCTCATGAACTTTTTCCATGCAAGAGATAGGGCATGCGCCCACCTTTCTCACACCCCATGTAGATAAGATTGGCTGGTTGTCATTCAAATTCAAAGGAGTTTATGTTTGAATGAACAAGCCAACCATCTTATCTAAAATCCTCATGCCTTCTTGTGTGTGCATTGATAAAAAACTTATTTTTTGGGCATACAAAAAGAGAGAGAGATGAAGAAAATAGAAAGATAGAAAAGGTTTCTCTCGTGTGTGAGTTCTTCCTCACTTGCATGAGAAAACTCAAAAAATAGAGAGCTCTAGGTGCAAAGGGTTTTGGGTGAGTGCATATCCTAGAATCTATCTAGGGTTCAGGATTTAGATTTATGAGTTACGAGGGTCATGACTGAAGGGAAATCCTGATTTCTCGGTCTAGGTTCGTCCAGATCTGATTGGATCAAGAGATATATTTCAAAAATTTTCTCTTGATCTCAATCAGATCTTGATAAGTTTCAGATCTGATTATTATTATTTTAATAAATAAAATAAAATAAGATAAATTAAATCAAATTTAATTTACCTGATTTGGGTAATCCTATTACCCTGTAGATGATCCTGATTGCAGCGGAAGGTTCTGGATCTTAGCCACGCAAGCGCCTGGCCTCTACCGGTATCCACTCGGGTTGGATCTGGAGATCCTCTTCTTCTCTATCACACCTCCAAAAATCAGATCTGGATCTGATCTGGAGGATCTTCAAAACTCTTTTGAAGATCTGCAGTCGTCCTTTTGCAGCAGCGCAGCCTTCTTGCTTTTGATCGCCTTTCCTTGATCTGAATCGCACCAATCTAAATCCAAAATACTTTTGGACATGGAGAGCAAGGGGAGAAGAGACTATGGCATGGAGAAGGAGGGGAGAGGCAGCCTTGGGGCATGGGAAATCTCTCTTTCACTTAGAATTAGGGTTGGGCGCAGGGTCTTATTTATAGACCTCTTGTGATCCAACTCCTCTTCCTCTCAACCAATCACAACCCTTTGTGAAATCAGATCTAAATCTGATTGGTTGGAATAGAGACCCTTGGATTCCTCCTTAGAGGGCGCCTAAGACCAGTCAAACTGGATTCTTAGTAGAACTCTGATTGGAATCCAAAAGGGAGGTGGAGTCCTTGTCCAACAAGGACTCCTAGGCGCCTCCTACTTGGGCTCACGCCACCCTTGGCGTGCGCCCTTCTCCTTGCCAGGTTCTGGACAGGGGGACAAGCCCCCACCAGCTCTCCAATAGGTGCATGACATGTGGTCAAAAGTCAAAGGGTCAATGGTCAACGTTTGACCAGTCAAAGGTAGACTTTTGACCAAAGTCAAAGAACAAGAAATGGCAGGTGACCAAAAATGGCAGGTAATGTCTTACAAATAAGACAACCTATTCTGACTTGGACAACCTCCAGTCAGACCATATGAAGGCCTCTGATTGAGCACAAACTCCTTTGGCTCAGTCAGGACAACTTATTTATGATAGTAAAAGAAGAACGTTAGGTTCAATCGAGTGCTAGCATGATTTCCTTGAACCTAATTGAATCTCATTCAGATCAATTGAACTAGATCAGTTCAATTGATGATCACCAGATTCAAACCCTTGTTTGTGTGACCCAGTTAGGTTCAGTTCTGTATGGTAATGGGATATGTCATGATCTCTATCATAGACATCATCGAAACTCCTTTCGATGGATCAGAACTCTTCTGATTCGAACAGCTAGAATGATCGATCATCTAAATCATTCTAATTGCTCCCAAAATCCACCAGTGACACCTAGCAGTATATGGTGGCAACCCATCAGAGCTGAATGTGAACCTCTTGGTGCAGCTACCTGTGTGATTAAGTTCTTCTATCTTGAGCCCCGATCAGATTAGGGTTAAGGTGAACTCGTCAAACCCTAGTCTCTGTCATATGATGTAATCATTCGATTCGAGTCCAATGTGAAAATCTAAATAGAAACTCTTTCTATTATTTCACTCTACCATGGCCATGGATTTCTGGACTTGATTCTCATGATCATCATAGGGCTACTCCTCTACCACCGAGGTAGATAGATCCCATCTTGATGCAATCCAGTTCCTACAATGAACATGTCACAGCCAACATACACCTCAGGGTTCCATATGGCTAGGAGACCGAGTAATGGTGTAGTCAAACTATAACACCCTCAAGGTGAACTGCCGATGCATCTCAGGTCAAAGAACCAGACACACTACTGCAGCATCGAGTCAGTCATTGACGAGAAGGTAGACTTCCTAATGACTACTCGAGGTGGTCACGCTCAGTGCCCTCGTTCTCTAATGAGTACCTGTACTCTCACTCCGGTGTCTCCACACCGTAGACTTAAGACTCATCTACTAAAGAGAAGCGATCGTACACCAACCTTCCGGATCAATCACCATCCTCATGATGATCCTATGGTCGGGAGCTGTTTATGAGTTAATAATGATTATTCATGTCTTAAATTTTCAACTCTTGAAAATATGAATTATCATTACCATTAACTCAAAGGATGTATCACAGACACTAAATACACAAGTGTAATAGAAAATAACCCATTTCATTAATTATAGTCAAAATTACAATTTTGCCCCTAGAAGTGTATTACAAGTGTCAGCCAATTCTGGCTTCTAGGGCACATATATCTAACAATGACTTCATAGATCCTAGCTGTGAACCTCCTCAACTTCTCATCTACATTTATTGGCAATCCAAAGCATTTGAAGTGCTCATGAAGCAAGATCGAAGGAGTTCGATCTGAAATCAGCTATTAAAGATTCCTGCAATGAGCTAGCACTCGGAAGGAATTGATCGAGATCAGGGCCTCATGTGGATTACCCATGGAGGCTATATGCATGTGTGGCTACATCACGATGTTCAGATCTACACTGAGGAGAATAGATTGTGGCATTCTTCTACTCGCAAAAAGGTAATGTGTTCTGAACACATAGAGCAGTAAAAATAGTTTTACTGTAGTCATTATTTTTATTTTTAGATATGCATGCATATATGATAGATTAGATTCTATAGCATGTAGGATTTTTAGATTAGTTCTGTATCTCTTATTATTAATATGATTAATAATAGTTTCTGCTATCTATATTTTTTGAAAAAAAATTTTGAAAGTAGAGCTAGAAATACTCTACGCTCCATTCAATTGGTATCAGAGCAATAGGTTCTTTAATGTATTATATATGCATGATTTAGATTAATTTTAGATTAGATCTAAATAATAATCTAATCTAAAAAATAAAATCGATGATCACATGGACTGTTGGTTGTCCTACTCTAAGGTTTACCCCTTATAGTGGAGAGATTGTCCCATTATGTTGCAATCTATAATATTGATCATAGAAAAACTTTAGATTAGATCTAATAATTTTTATGATATGTTTGAAGAATTTAATTTAAATTTTATCATGAATTAGTGTTTAGATTAGATCTAACTAATTTCATGATTTTTTATGAAGAGTACATAGTTTTAGATTAAATCTGAATAGGATCTTAAGAAGGTTCTATTCACCAATCGAACCAGCTCTCTTAGGAATCGAGCTAGCTTAACTAGCATGCCAGTCATAATATGGTTTCTGAATTATTGTTTCAGTTGGCTCAATCACAAATTGAGTCGGCTCGACTTTAATTTAGGTTGGCTTGGATTGGATTTGAGCCATCTCGATGGGAACGATGGCCTTTGGGCCTTTCCTCGAGCTGACTGTCTCATGAACCGAACTAGCTCCGCTTTTGCTCAGAGTGGCTCGAATGGAATCCAAGTTGACCTGATTGAGAAGTTGGCTGAATATTATAATTGGCTAGTTTTATGAGATTAAACCTACATTTAGTGCTTGTATATGAAATAAGATGATCCATTTTTGAAATGAGTCAACCTATTTAGTGAAATAGTGCTAGGATATAAAGAATCTTTTAAAATTTTAGAAAATATTTTTGAAATGCCAAATTCCAATCCTCAGTCTTAAACTTAATTGAGAATTATGTATGATGAATTAGGGTCTAGAATTATGATTTAAAGATCCTAAATCATTGATCATAAAATATGGATTATCAGGTTAGTCGAATTAGGTTCACTAATTAGGTTAGACCTAAGATTAGTTAAAGAATGGACTAAATTAGAGTAATTGATCAAATCTAACCAAATGTTGATTTAGATTAGGTCAAGGATTCTTTAGATCAGATTACAATAGTTGTAGTTGGTCAAGCCCATACCTTTAACAAGGACCAAATGGACATGATTCGTGGCTACGCAGTCAAACCTAAAATTACTAGATTTGTCAAATTGAAACTAATGAACCGGATGGTGTCTAAGGTAAGTCTAGTAGCTCAGACTAGTAGTTTTTAATTGGAAGCTACTTACACTGATTCAATTTTTGATGAGTTAATGACATATCTCTTTCATTGATCTTACTTACCTGACCAACCTGGTAAATTAGATTTTGATTAGATCACTTGATGATTTGGGCTCACCCATGTCAATTAGGTAAATCAGTTTGACTGATTTAGGTGCTCCTAATGCCAGTTTTAGTTAGATCCTTATTAATCTGACTTGGTGAAGTTATTGGAAGGATCCAAATTGGCTAGTTAATTCTTCTTAAAAATTGATTAATAAAATATTCTAAAATTATTAGATCCTTAAAATGATAAATTTATGGTGATAACTAAGTCATAGTCTCCCATTAGTTGAGTGATAATGGATCCATTGGTTTAATAATCATTGGAGGTCCAAAGATCTGGTGATTATTGACTAATGAAATTATCATTCATAATATGATAATTTGGTCGTGCCTTTCTAATGATGGTCAGGTTGGCCAGTCAAAGTCAGGCCTGATCATTTATTGGTCTAATACACCAAATGTGATCATGTTAATGATTGGATCTAACTTGATCTTTCCAATGGAGACCAAAGCCTACTGATTAGATTTTTGGGGTAAAAATTAAATTATTAGAAGTTGTTTGGTGAAATAATTGATTATAAACCTATCCATTGGTGCACATGGGTTGACCATCTAAAGTTGGGCTCATGTGTAGTTTGCGTGGATTTTAGTACCTACTAAGAAATTAAGGGTAATTCCTTGAATTGGAGGTCATGGCTATCAGTTTGAATAAAATAGTGAAAGAACCTTTAGACTAAAGTTTGAGTCTTTAGGATAAATAATTCATATACTAATTAGGATTGTTTTTTTTTTTCTTTTGTGTAGAAATGGCCAATACCCTATCTCTCCGGTCATTGTTGAACAATGACAAACTTATAAGATCTAACTTTGATAGTTGGTATCGAAAGTTAAAGATAATCCTGGAGCATGAGCAGATCCTGTATATTCTGATGGATTCTGCACCTGAGGAGCTAGCTCAAAATGCAAGAGGCATGGTCAGAGACACTTACCAAAAGTGGCTCAATGACCGCACCACCGTTCGGTGCATTATGCTGGTGGCAATAAATGACAAGTTTAGCCACAGGTTCGAGAATGCCCAGCCCGAGGAGATGCTTAAAAAGTTGAACAACTCTTTTGGCTCACTTGATAATGTTGAAAGCCACAAAATTAGTTGTACCATTTTCAATGCTCAGATGAGAGATGGGGCGTCAGTCATCGATCATGTACTGTACATAATCGAGATGATTGAGTGCCTAAATTGAAGGAAAATCCTAATTTCCCGGTCTAGGTTCGTTCAGATCTGATTAGATCAAGAGATATATTTCAAAAATTTTCTCTTGATCTCAATCAGATCTTGATATGTTTCATATCTGATTCTTATTATTTTAATAAATAAAATAAAATAAGATAAATTAAATCAAATTTAATTTACCTGATTTGGGTAATCCTATTACCCTGTAGATGATCCTGATTGCAGTGGAAGGTTCTGGATCTTAGCCACGCAAGCGCCTGGCCTCTACCGGTATCCACTTGGGTTGGATCTAGAGATCCTCTTCTTCTCTATCACACCTCCAAAAATTAGATCTGGATCTGATCTGGAGGATCTTCAAAACTCTTTTGAAGATCTGCAGTCGTCCTTTTGCAGCAGCGCAGCCTTCTTGCTTTTGATCGCCTTTCCTTGATCTGAATCGCACCAACCAAAGTCCAAAACACCTTTTGGACGTGGAGAGCAAGGGGAGAAGAGACTATGGCATGGAGAAGGAGGGGAGAGGCAGCCTTGGGGCGTGTCTAATAGCATTAGAATTAGGGTTGGGCGCAGGGTCTTATTTATAGACCTCTTGTGATCCAACTCCTCTTCCTCTCAACCAATCACAACCCTTTGTGAAATCAGATCTAAATCTGATTGGTTGGAATAGAGACCCCTGGATTCCTCCTTAGAGGGTGCCTAAGACCAGTCAAACTGGATTCTTAGTAGAACTCTGATTGGAATCCAAAAGGGAGGTGGAGTCCTTGTCCAACAAGGACTCCTAGGCGCCTCCTACTTGGGCTCACGCCACCCTTGGCGTGCGCCCTTCTCCGTGCCAGGTTCTGGCAGGGGGACAGGCCCCCACCAGCTCTCCAATAGGTGCATGACATGTGGTCAAAAGTCAAAGGGTGAATGGTCAACATTTGACCAGTCAAAGGTAGACTTTTGACCAAAGTCAAAGAACAAGAAATGGCAGGTGACCAAAAATGGCAGGTAATGTCTTACAAATAAGACAACCTATTCTGACTTGGACAACCTCCAGTCAGACCATATGAAGGCCTCTGATTGAGCACAAACTCCTTTGGCTCAGTTAGGACAACTTATTTGTGATAGTAAAAGAAGAACGTTAGGTTCAATCGAGTGCTAGCACGATTTCCTTGAACCTAATTGAATCTCATTCAGATCAATTGAACTAGATCAGTTCAATTGATGATCACCAGATTTAAACCCTTGTTTGTGTGACCCAGTTAGGTTCAGTTCTGTATGGTAATGGGATATGTCATGATCTCTATCATAGACATCATCGAAACTCCTTTCGATGGATCAGAACTCTTCTGATTCGAACAGCTAGAATGATCGATCATCTAAATCATTCTAATTGCTCCCAAAATCCACCAGTGACACCTAGCAGTATATGGTGGCAACCCATCAGAGCTGAATGTGAACCACTTGGTGCAGCTACCTGTGTGATTAAGTTCTTCTATCTTGAGCCCCGATCAGATTAGGGTTAAGGTGAACTCGTCAAACCCTAGTCTCTGTCATATGATGTAATCATTCGATTCGAGTCCAATGTGAAAATCTAAATAGAAACTCTTTCTATTATTTCACTCTGCCATGGCCATGGGCTTCAGGACTTGATTCTCATGATTATCATAGGGCTGCTCCTCTACCACCGAGGTAGATAGATCCCATCTTGATGCAATCCAGTTCCTACAAAGAACATGTCACAGCCAACATACACCTCAGGGTTCCATATGGCTAGGAGACCGAGTAATGGTGTAGTCAAACTATAACACCCTCAAGGTGAACTGCCGATGCATCTCAGGTCAAAGAACCAGACACACTACTGCAGCATCGAGTCAGTCATTGACGAGAAGGTAGACTTCCTAATGACTACTCGAGGTGGTCACGCTCAGTGCCCTCGTTCTCTAACGAGTACCTATACTCTCGCTCCGGTGTCTCCACACCATAGACTCAAGACTCATCTACTAAAGAGAAGCGATCGTACACCAACCTTCCAGATCAATCACCATCCTCGTGATGATCCTATGGTCGGGAGCTGTTTATGAGTTAATAATGATTATTCATGTCTTAAATTTTCAACTCTTGAAAATATGAATTATCATTACCATTAACTCAAAGGATGTATCACAGACACTAAATACACATGTGTGATAGAAAATAACCCATTTTATAAATTATAGTCAAAATTATAATTTTGCCCCTAGAAGTGTATTACAAGTGTCAGCCAATTCTGGCTTCTAGGGCACATATATCTAACATAAATAAGTTGGGATTCTTCCTGCATGAGCAGCTCGGGATGGACGTGATCCTGAATTCTTTGCCCAAGTCCTTTCTCTCCTTTTTTACTCATTTTATAATGACAAAGCCTATAGTGAACTACCATGATTTATTGGGGTTGCTGCAAAACTTTGAGAAGGATCACCAGCTCCCTAAGAAGTCGGTGAATGTAGTGGGAGGATCTCTTTCTAGTCAACCCTTTAAGAAAGGAAAGAAGAATAAGAAGGTGCAGTCGTATGTTGGGACGTCTGCAAAGCATCAAACCAAGAAGTGTAAGCCCGACCAGAGCTAGGTGGAGTGCATCTTTTGCAAGAAGCAAGGGCACTGGAAGAAGAATTGTCCTCAGTATGTTACCTTCCTGGATCCGAATAGGCCAAGAAAGAAGCAAGTAGTTACTGGGCAAGATAATTATATGATAACATCTTGCAACTTCTTAATTTATGATAGAACTGCCTGGCTATTAGATACCGAAAGTCTTTATCATATCTATAATTCGATGTAGGATTTGCAGGTCAGTAAGAGATTTAGTGAAGATGAAAGGTTTCTAAATATTGGAGATTGAAGGCAAGTTTCAGTTCAAGCTTTAGAAATTATGAATCTTGTAATCAATTCTCATAGAGTTATTCTTAGTGATTGTCACTTTTATCCAAGTTTTTTATTGAATGTAATTTCTATAGGCATTTTGGCCAAGAACAGTTATTAGTTTTCAATAAAAGCAAATTTTTGTGATATCATTTTGAATGATATTATAGTTTGTGTTGGATAATTAAATAATAGAATTTATCTATTATCATAGCCTATTAATATAGTCCAAACCTTCGGTTAATGCCCTAAAATAGACAAAGTGTCAGATGTCTATCTTTGGCATTGTACGCTAAGTCACATCAACAAGAATAGAATAAATAGGTTGGCTTAAGAAGGAATTCTTGAGATCAATGATTGTGAAATACTTCCGACCGATGAGTCTTGTCTTCTTGATAAGATAACCAAATCATCTTTTACTAAAAAAGGTGAGCAATCCAGTGAACTCCTGAGTCTAGTACATACTAATATATGTGGATCCATGAGTACAAGCACTAGAGATGGATATTTCTACTTCATAACCTTCATAAATGACCTATGGAGGTATGGGTATGTCTATTTAATGAATCATAAGTTGGAGTTGTTTGAAATATTCAAACTATTTTGTAATGAGGTAAAAAAGCAAACTGAAAAAAGTATTATGACTCTTTGATCTGACTGAGGGGGTGAGTATCTTTTCAGTGAATTTCTAACATATCTTGGAGAGAATGGAATTCTCTCTCAATGGACTCCTCCTAGAGTACCACAGCATAATGGTGTGTTTGAAAGGAGGAATCGGACCCTGTTGAATTTGGTTCGATCTATGATGGGGTTTGCTAGTCTATTGATTTACCTCAGGAGATATGCGCTCGAGTTAGCTTGTTATATTCTGAATAGGGTGCCAAGTAAGTCTATTTTCAAAATACCATATGAGATGTGGATAGGGCATAAGCCAGTACTCTCACATCTTAGGATTTGGGGGTGTCCGACTTATGTTAAATGTTTAGTAACGGATAAGCTTGGACCTAGATTTGATAAGTGTAGCTTTATAGGATACCTAAAAGAGACCAAAGGATATTACTTTTACCTCGCTGATGAATAAAAAATGTTTGTCAGTCTTAAGATAGTCCTTTTAGAAAAGAAGTTTCTTGGTGAAGGAACTAATGCCTCTAAGATCGAGCTTGAGAAAGTTTGACAAGTGGAAGAACCGACACAAGTAGCTGAGCCTAAATCAAATTTTATTCGATCAGACTTGAAGCCTATTGATCCTACATCTTTAAGGCGATTTGGTAGAGTACCACGTCAATCGGATAGATACTATGATTTTTTTATCCAGGATGGTGATCCTATCGAACTCGATGAGAATGATAAGGATCTGATCACCTATATGGATATGATGTAGAGACCTAACTCTAAAAAATGGCTTGAGGTCATGAAATCCAAAATGGAGTCTATGAAGGTCAATGATGTATTGACAATAGTTGACCCATCCAAAGAAGTAAAACCCATAGAGTGTAAGTGGGTTTTCAAAAGGAAAAGGGGCGTAGAGAGGAAGGTGGAGACTTATAAAGTCCATCTGGTTGCCAAGGGGTATCATCAATGTTATGGTATAGACTATAATGAGATGTTTTCTACTATGGTAATGCTCAAGTCCATTCAGATCATGCTTGTAATAGCTGTGTATCTGGACTATGAAATCTAGCAAATGGATGTGAAAGTAGCTTTCCTAAATAGAGAGCTAGTTGAAGAGGTGTATATGACACAACCTAAAGGTTTCACATCCATAGATGAGTCTAAAGTGTGCGAGCTTTAATGATCCATTTATGGACTGAAGCAGGCATCTCGGAGTTGGAACATATGTTTAGATAGGACGATCAAGATGTATGTCTTCATAAAGAATGAAGAAGAGCCCTGCATATATAAGTGGGCTAATGGTCCAGTAGTTGTGTTCCTCATTTTGCATGTAGATGACATTCTCTTAATCGAGAATGATATTTTTGCATTACAAGGAATAAAGATCTGGCTGTTGTCATAGTTCTCCATAAAAAATTTGGAAGAAGCTTCCTACATCCTAGGGATGAAGATATATAGAGATAGATCTAAACAATTGCTTGGGTTATCCCAAACCACGTCTATTGACACGATGCTGAAGAGGTTCAGCATGGAAAATTTCAAAAAGGGCTATCTACCAATAGACCATGATATTTTTCTCTTGAAGAGGGATTATCCAACAACACCTCTAGAGAGAGAGAGAGCATATGAGTAGAATTTCATAAGCTTCGGCAGTGGGTTCTATTATATACGCCATGATATGTACGCGATCAGATGTGACATACTCACTAGGGATAGTGAGTAGATATCAATCTGATCCAGGAAAGAATGACTGAAAGGTTGTTAAAATTATCCTAAAGTATTTGAGAAATACTAAGGATCAGTGCCTTGTTTATGGTGAATCAGACTTGAAACTTGTGGGATTTACAAACTTTAGTTTCCAGTCTGATCATGATGATAGTAAGAGTGTGTTGGGATATATTTTTATCCTTAATGGTGGAGCAGTTTGCTGAAAAAGTTTTAAGAAGCACACCATGGCCGATTCAGTGTGCGAGATGGAGTATGTTGCTGTATCAGATGCTGCAAAAGAAGCGGTGTGGCTGAAGAAGTTCATCAATGAGCTTGGAGTAGCACCCTCTCTAGATGGTCTAGTTCTACTCTTCTGTGATAGCTCTAGAGCCATAGCTCGAGCGAAGAAACCAAAGGCACACTAGCGGATGAAGCATATTCTACGTCATTTTCATCTTGTTTGAAAGATTGAGGATCGAGATGATGTCAATCTTTAGAAGATTGATGGAAAGGAGAACTTGACCGACCCATTCACTAAAGCCATTATGGTGTAGGAGTTCGACGACTTCAAATCAAAGATGGATATACGATACTACATTGATTGGCTTTAGGCTAAGTGGGAGATTATTGAAAATAGTATCCTAAAGCCAATCATCAGTCTGTTGATGATTGAGCTATTTTATGTAATTATTGAAGAAACTAGATCTAGCATTTCATAGATAGATCTTAAAATTTTTTCAAGATCTTGCAGCGAAAGACTTAAATAAATCTAAAATTTATTTAAATAACCACATAAATATCTAAATCTCAGATTTATTACATGATCAAGATATGATATTAAATCAAAAATTAAAATTAAATAAGAAAGAAAAAAGATTGATCAAATCAACCTAGATCTACACTACATCAAATACAGGTATGAAGTTTATAGATCAGATCTATTACTTGAGAAAGTTTAGACATTCTAACTTGCTGATCTAGGCTTGATGATGATGTCATAAGCTGAACATGCATCCGACCTCTAGGAGTCATCCACACAAGCCTATGATCTCTGATCTGAAGTTCAATGTAGGAAATTAGCACAACATGCTAGTACTGTACTGATCCTTCTTCGACGATCAATCTGATGCTCTCTTCTTCAAAATTTAGAATCTCCAAAATATGAGAAGGAACATAAGAGTTTTTTGATCTGAGAATCTCTCAAAAAAACTCAAAAGAAAGGAGAAGAGATTGAAAATAAAATAGCCCTAGAAGAAGACCCTCTTCTTCTTCTCTTCTCTCACCTAGACACCTAGTTTGGTGCCTATGGAACACCCATGCCCAAGGACCCTCTTCCTTTGATTTTTGCACACCCTAAACCACTTCTAAAGATCTATATTTCATGAAAAAATTAGAACAAAATTCATCCAATAAATAGGATAAAAGAAGAGTCTAAGTTAGGTCAAATTCCTAGACTAGAATATCCAAACATGGAAAGTTGTTGGGGTGCCCAACTCTTGGGCGCCTCCTCCATAATTTTTGACATGGACCAGCTAGAGAGGGCACACAAGAAAAGAGATTATTTTTATAGAATAATAGAAGAATTAATTAAAAGAGGGGGTGACACTCAAGGAAAGATGTTTTGGTCAACAAGGATTCTATCTCATAGAATCCTAAGCAAAACCAGTTCCTCCTTTGACTTGGTCTTCCACCTAACTTTCAAATATGACTTGGAGGGAGAGAGGTGGTGTGGAAATTAGGAAGAAAGGAATTTTTCATGAAAAATACCTAAAAAATAGGTATGGGGGGCATTGGGACCAAGGTGGTTCAAGGAGATAGGGAGTCCTAGTCACACTAGGACTCCTATTCTGACTTGGTCAAACAAGATCTTTTAATCAAATAAAATCAAGATTAAAGAAACCCAATTAAATAAGGCCCCAACTCATTTAAGAACTTAATCAAATTAGACTAAATTAGATTTAATTCTAATTTTTTTAATTAAATTAGAAAATTGGCTTAATCCGAGTCCTAGTTAGACTAGGACTAGTTCTTTCTTGCACTTGGTTTATCCAATAAACCAATTAGACTTGATCCAATCAAGCCTAAACCAAATCTAATTAAATCATATTTAACTAGACTTAATCTTAGTCTGTTGGTTTAATCAAATTAAGCTAATTAGCAATCCAATTGCTAATTGATCTTCCTACAATACTTGCACTAGGTCAAACACCAATCGTATTGATTGTTTAATCGTAGAACGATTCTTAATCATTGATCAACCATCTGATCAGATCGTAAGCTCTAATGTGTGTGACCTCATAGGTCCGAACCTAAGTCGGTAGCATAGAAATAAATTTCTGTATCAATCAAAGTTACTATCTAGCAATGATACCCAATGGTCGGATAGGTCGAAAGTGTAGAACACCATCCTTAGAATCCATACGGACATAGTTTTCATATAATTCATCCCCTTGACCATAATGCTCGTAAGACACATCAGAGTTCAACTATCAACTTTGATCTGGTTATCCACATTATATTTTAAAATACCAAATCCATCTGATGGATTACCTTGGCCAAGATTTTGCTATATCGAAATACAGTGATACATTCTTCTCTAACTCTTAAAGTGGTCAATTCCATCTTGATCACACTCCGACTTTGCAAGTACTTGACTGTGCCCAGAAGCCTTCCATTGCTAAATTAAAAATTCAGTTAATCTGTTACCAAAGCATGGTGAGTTGCTTGCAAGTCATTGAGGTGATCTTAGTTCTAAGGGATAGTTATACCTATATCCCATCAGAGATATTCTCGATAGTAGAATACTCTGAAGTTGGTCACGTTTAATGATGATGTACCCATACATCTCATCTGTATGCCATACCAATGTCTCCACATATCTTGGTTAAGAGGACAACCAACCTATATGGTATATAGCGACCTATGCTCGATAGATGCTGTCATCCTAATTAACAGCTTATCATTTGATCGTGAATAAATTTAAGGACTAATCAATAAATCTTCTCTTTATTGAAACTAAATAGTCCTAAGAACTTCATCACAATAATGGAGTTCATTAGAAGATGTAAACTTGTGATGAAAAAAGATGTCAAAATTTTTTTATTAATTAATAAATCAATTACAATATCTCAACCATCAATAAGTTGATGATTGACTTTGGGACACAATTCTCAACAACTTCTACTTATCTTAAAGCCACTCGGGATAGTATCTAATATCCATCTTCAACTTATGGTTGTTTAACTTCTTAATTGCCAGGGCTTTAGTGAAGGGGTCAGCTAGGTTCTCCTTTCCATCGATCTTCTGAAGGTCGATGTCACCACAATCTACAATCTCATGGACCAAATGAAAGTGGTGCATAATGTGCTTTGTTCACTTATGTGCCTTCGATTTCTTTGCTTGAGCTACAGTGCCAGTGTTGTCGCAGTAGAGCAAGACTGGACCATCAATGAAGGGTGCTATTCCAAGCTCGGTGATGAACTTCCTTAGCCACGTAGCTTCCTTTGCTGCATCTGATGTTGCCATGTACTCTACTTCGCAAACAAAGTCAGCCACTATATGCTGCTTGGAATATTTTTAGTAGATGGCAGCACCATTTAAAGTAAAGATATATCCCAATATACTTTTACTGTCATCATGATCAGATTGAAAGCTAGAGTTTGTAAACCCCACAAGCTTCAGATCTAACTGATCATAAACCAACCATTGGTCCTTAGTATTTCTCAAATACTTAAGGATGGTTTTAACCACCTTTCAATAATTTTCTCCAAGGTGAGACTGGTATCTACTCACTACTCCTAGTTAGTATGCTACATCTAGTCTCGTACATGTCATTGCATACATAATAGACCCCACTATCGAAGCATATGAAATTCTACTCATACGCTCTCTATCTTCAGGAGTTGTCGACAATCCTTCTTAGAGAGAGAAATTCCTTGGCCTATCGAAAGATAGCTCTTTTTAGAATTCTTCATGCTGAACCTCTTCAGCATAGTTTCTATATACGTAGATTGAGATATACCAAGTATCCTTTTAGATCTATCCCTATAGATCTTCATTCCTAGAGTGTAGGATGCTTCACCCAAGTCCTTCATGGAGAACTATGATGACAACCAAACTTTTATTCATTGTAGTGCGGAGATGTCATTTCCGATTAAGAGAATATCATCGACATATAAAATAAGGAATACCACTGCTGGACCATTTGCCGATTTGTAAATGCAGGGTTCTTCTCCATTCTTAATGAAGCCATATGTTTTGACCACTTTATCAAAATATATGTTCCAACTTCAAGATACCTACTTTAATCCATAAATGGATCTCTGAAGCTTGCACACCTTGAACTCATCTATGGATGTGAACCATTCAAGTTGTATCATATACATCTCTTCAGTCAGCTCTTCATTTAGAAAAGCTATCTTCACATCCATCTGCTAGATCTCATAGTTCAGATGGGCAGTAATGGCAAGCATCATCCGAATGGATTTGAGTATTTCCATAGAGAAGAACGTCTCGTCAAAGTCAATACCATAACGTTGATCATACCTCTTGGCAACTAGACAGGCTATATAGGTCTCCACCTTTTTGTCTGTGCCTCTCTTCCTTTTGAAGACCCATTTACATCCAAGGGTTTAACCCCTTCAGGTGGGTCAACTAATGTCCATACATCATTGACCTTCATGGAATCTATTTCAAATCTCATGGCTTCTAGCCATTTCTCAGAGTCGGATCTCTGCATTGCATCCATATAAGTGATCGAATCCTCATCATTCTCATCGAGTTCGATGGGATCACTATCCTAAACAAAGAATCCATAGTATCTATCTAGATGGTGCGGTACTCTATCAGATCACCTTAATGGTGCTGGTTCACTAGGCTTTGGATCTGATCTAATCAAATCCAACTTAGGTTGAACATTCTGTATCGGACTTTCTACCTATTGAACTTCATTAAGTTCAACCTTACAGGCAACAGATCCTTCATCAAGGAACTTCTTTTTCAAAAAAGTTGCCCTAAGGCTGATGAACACCTTTTGTTCATCCACATGGTAGAAATAGTATCCTTTGGTCTCTTTTGGGTATCCTATGAATGTACACTTGTCAGACTTAGGTCCAAGTTTGTTTGTAACTAACCATTTGACATAAGCCGGGCACCCCCAAATCCTAAGGTGTGAGAGTGCTGGCTTACGCCCTATCCATATCTCATATGGAGTTTCAACTACAGACTTACTTAGAATCCTATTTAATAGATAACAAGTCAATTCGAGTGCATATCCCCAGAAGGATATCGACAAGCTATCAAATCTCATCATGGATTAGACCATGTCTAATAGAGTCCGATTCCTCCTTTCAGATACACCATTATGCTGTGGTATTTCAGGAGAAGTCCATTGGAAGAGAATTTCATTCTCTCCTAGATATATGAGAAATTCACCAAAAAGGTATTCTCCTCCTTAGTCCGATCGAAGAGTTTTAATACTCTTTTCAGTTTATTTTTGTACTTCACTTCGAAATCATTTGAATATTTCAAAAGAATCCGATTTATGTTTCATCAAATAGATATATTCATATCTGGATAGATCATCTATGAAAGTGATGAAGTAGACATATCTACCTCTAGCACTTGTGCTCATTGGTCCACATACATAGTATGTACTAGACCTAAGAGCTCATTAGCTCTCTCATCTTTTCAAATAAAAGATGACTTGGTCATTTTACCAAGAAGATAGGACTCATAGGTTGGAAGTGATTCACAATCATTAACTTCGAGGATTCCCTCCTGAGTCAATCTGTTTATCCTATTCCTATTTATATGACCTAGCCTAGAGTGCCACAAGTAGATATTTGATGCACTATCTGATCTAGGATGCTTGCCAGTAGAATAGACTACATTAACAGGTTGTGATAATATATATACACCATTATTCAATTATCCATGGAAAGCAATAACACCATTCACAATGATATTACAAATTCATTATTAAAATTTCATAATTGTTCATAGCCAAAAGGCCTACACAAATGATATTTAAAAGAAAACTGGGATAGAAATGACAATCACTAAGAACAACGGTATGAGATTCAAATACAAGTTTTAAAATTTTTAAAGCTAGAACTGAAACTGGTATTCCATCTCCAACGTTCAGAAATCTCTCGTCTTGCTCAAATCTTCTACGGATCTGCAACTCCTGCAATGAATTACAAATATGGTAAGGGCTATCGATATCCAATATCTAGTCAGTAATATCATAAATAGAGAAATTGCAAGGAGTTATTATATAAATATCTTGCCCAGCAATAGCTTGCTTCTTTCTCTGCTTGTTTGGGTCTAGGGAGGCAATGTATCGAGGACAGTTCCTCTTCTAGTGCCCCCGCTTATTGCAAAAGAAGCATTCAGCTTGACTCTTATTGAGCTTGATCTTTGGGGTCTGAGCCTGCACATGTGTCCTAGCATGAACATGAAGAAAAATCCTAATTTTTCGGATCAGGTTCGTTCAGATCTGATCGAATCAAGAGATATATTTCAAATTTTTTTTTATTTAATCCAAATTAGATCTAGGATATTTTAGATCTAATCTTTATTATTCTAATAATAAAAATAAAATATAGATAAATTAAATTATATTTAATTTATCTTGATGTAGGATAATCCTATTATCCGTTGATGATCCTATAAGCAGTGGAAGGTTCTAGATCAAGCCACGTAAGTGCTTGGCCTCTATCGGTATCCACTCGGACTGGAATTGAAGATCCTCTTCTTCTCTATCACGTCTCCAAAAATCAGATCTGAATCTGATTTGGAGGATCTTCAAAATAACTTTTGAAGATCAGCAGTTGTCTTTTGCAGCAGCGCAGTCTTCTAGCTTTCTATC
>QRFJ01001519.1:174839-237938 GCA_006176705.1 Cocos nucifera | reverse complement strand
TAAATAATTTTTAGTAATTAAATTTTGTCCCAGGCCCTGATCAGTTGGCTTTGGCCTTTCCAGAAAAGGATCCAGTTAGGTCCAACAATTAACATGACCATACTTGGCCCATCCAATCAATCAATGATCAGGCCTAACTTTGGTTGGCCCACCTGACCATCATTTAGAAAGATGCATCCAAGAGATCATACAATGAAAGATAATTCCATCAACTGATAAGCACCAGGCCTTTAGGCCTCTAATGATTATCCAACTAATGGATCCACTATCATCCACTTTAACGGGAGGCTATGATCCAATTATTATATAACTATTTTATTTTAAAAATCTAATAATTTTAGAAGATTTATTTATAGAAGTAGATCAGATTAACCAGCTTGTCATGATCCTCCCACTAACTTTACTAAGTCAGCTTAAGGGAGACCATTAATAGGCTGGTCTAGGAGCACCTAAATTAGTCAAACTAATTTAGCTAGCTGACATGGGTTAGTTTGGATAGTCATGTGATTCGATCAAAACATAATCTCACTAAGAGGCCAAGTAAGTTCGATCAGTGAAAGGGTCTGCTAGGCTTGTCTTAGACACCATCAGAAATGGTCAGGTAAGCGGGCCGCCAATTAAAAATTACTAATCTAGTTTATCTTAGACACCAATTAGTTTAATTAGTTTTAATTAGATCAATCTAATAGTTCATGCTAGACCGCATAGCCAAAAATCAAGTCCATCTTAGGTCTTGTTAAAGATATGGACTCGACCAACTACAACTTTTGTAATTGATCTAGAGAATCGTTGACTTAATCTAAGACAACAATTGATTAGATTTCATCAAATCTCAAATTAAATCCATTATTTAATCTAACTTTAGGTCTATCCCAATTAATGGACCTAATCCCCACTAACCCATTAACCCAATGTGTTATGATTCGTGTCATAGGATCTTTAATTACAATCCTAGAACCTAATCAAACAACTTTTTAATTCTTAATTAAGTTTTGGGCTGAGGGTTGGGGTTTGGCTTTCCAATAATAGTTTTCATATTTGTAAAATATTTTTACAATATGGTTCTATCAACCAAGTTGCATGTTTAATTCATAATCAATATGCAAGTAACATAAATATGAATCTACTTTAGATCTAATCTAAACAGGTTCATATAATTGAAATAGTTTTAATTATAATCAATCATAAATCCTCCTAGATCAAATCTAACATATTTATGAAGGTTAAAATTAGATTAAAATATTTTTAATTAGATCATAAAATTTTTTAGATCTAATCTAAAATTTTATGATCAATATTTTAGATCTGCACATACTAGGGCAACCTATTCACTATAAGGGGTACACCGTATAGTAGAACAATCTTATGGCAGTCTGTGCAATCTAAAATATATATTTTTTAATTTTAAATTTAATAATTAAATTATAAATTAGATCTAATCTAAGAAATAATCTAGACATGTACAAAAATCATTTAGTAAGAACCTATGCTCTGATACCAATTAATGGAACCAGATCTAGGATTTCATTGGTAGATCTTGAAACTTTTTCAAGATCTTATAGCAAAATACTTAAAAAAATCTAAAATTTATTTAAATAACTATGTAAACACCTAGATCTTAGATTTATTACATGATTAGAGCATGATATTAAATTAAAAATTAAAATTAAATAAGAAAGAAAAAAGGTTGATCAAATCAACCTTACACTACATCAAATGTAGTAATGAAGTTTATAGATCTGATCTATTACCTGAGCAAGTTTAGATGTTCTAACTTGCTGATCCGAGCTTGAGAATGATGTCATGAGCTACACACATGTCCGAGCTCTAAGAGTCATCCACACGAGCCTATGATCTCTGATCTGAAGTTCGAGGCAGAAAATCAGCACAGCATACTAGTACTATGCTGATCCTCCTTCGATGGTCGATCCAATGCTCTCTTCATCCCAATTTAGACTCTCCAAAATATGAGAAGGAAGATGAGAGTTTGGTGACCTGAGACTCTCTCAAAAAAATACAAAAGAAAGAAGGATGGGTTGAAGATAAAACAACCCTAGAAGAAGACTCTCTTCTTCTTCTCTTTTCTCTCACCGAGACACCTAGTTTGGTGCCTATGAAACCCCCATGCCCAAGGACCTTCTATTAGATATATGTGCCCTAGAAGCCAGAATTGGTTGACACTTGTAATATACTTCTAGGGGTAAAATTATAATTTTGACTAATATCAATAAAATGGGTTATTTTCTATCACATATGTGTATTTAGTGTCTGTGATACATCCTTTGAGTTAATGGTAATGATAATTCATATTTTCAAGAGTTGAAAATTTAAGACATGAATAATCATTATTAACTCATAAAATGCTTCCGACCATAGGATCATCACGAGGATGGTGATTGATCCGGAAGGTTGGTGTACAATCGCTTCTCTTTAGTAGATGAGTCTTGAGTCTACGGTGTGGAGACACCGGAGCGAGAGTACAGGTACTCGTTAGAGAACGAGGGCACTGAGCGTGACCACCTCGAGTAGTCATTAGGGAGTCTACCTTCTCGTCAATGACTGACTCGATGCTGCAGTAGTGTGTCTGATTCTTTGACCTGAGGTGCATCGATAGTTCACCTTGAGGGTGTTATAGTTTGACTACACCATTACTCGGTCTCCTAGCCATATGGAACCCTGAGGTGTATGTTGGCTATAGCATGTTCATTGTAGGAACTGGATGGCATCAAGATGGAATCTATCTACCTCGGTGGTAGAGGAGCAGCCCTATGATGATCATGAGAATCAAGTCCAGAAGTGGCCATGGCAGAGTGAAATAATAGAAAGAGTTTCTATTTAGATTTTCACATTGGACTCGAATCGAATGATTACATCATATGACAGAGACTAGGGTTTGACGAGTTCACCTTAACCCTAATCTGATCGGGGCTCAAGATAGAAGAACTTAATCACACAGGTAGCTGCACCAAGAGGTTCGCATTCAGCTCTGATGGGTTGCCACCATATACTGCTAGGTGTCACTGGTGGATTTTGGGAGCAATTAGAATGATTTAGATGATCGATCATTCTAGCTGTTCGAATCAGAAGAGTTCTGATCCATCGAAAGGAGTTTCGATGATGTCGATGATAGAGATCATGACATATCCCATTACCATACAGAACTGAACCTAACTGGGTCACACAAATAAGGGTTTGAATCTGGTGATCATCAATTGAACTGATCTAGTTCAATTGATCTGAATGAGATTCAATTAGGTTCAAGGAAAATCGTGCTAGCACTCGATTGAACCTAACGTTCTTCTTTTACTATCATAAATAAGTTGTCCTGACTGAGCCAAAGGAGTTTGTGCTCAATCAGAGGCCTTCATATGGTCTGACTGGAGGTTGTCCAAGTCAGAAAAGGTTGTCTTATTTTGTAAGACATTACCTGCCATTTTTGGTCACCTGCCATTTCTTGTTCTTTGACTTTGGTCAAAAGTCTACCTTTGACTGGTCAAATGTTGACCATTGACACTTTGACTTTTGACCACATGTCACATACCTATTGGAGAGCTGGTGGGGGCCTGTCCCCCTGCCAGAACCTGGCAAGGAGGAGGGCGCACGCCACCCTAGGCGTGTGCCCAAGTTGGAGGCGCCTAGGAGTCCCTGTTGGACAGGGACTCCATCTCCTTTTTGGATTCCAATTAGAGTTCTCCTAAGAACCAACTTTGACTGGTCTTAGGCACCCTCTAAGGAGGAATCCAGGGGACTCTATTCCCACCAATCAGATTTAGATCTGATTTCACAAAGAGTTGTGATTGGTTGGGAAGAAGAGGAGTTGGATCACAGACTTAGTCTATAAATAAGACCCTGCGCCCAACTAAGATTGAATGACAATTCCCCATGCCCCAAGGCTGCCTCTCCCCTCTTCCTCCATGCCAAACCACCTTCTCCCTCTCCTCTCCACATCCAAAAGGAGTTTTGGATTTTTGGTTGGTGCGAATCCAGATCAAAGAAAGGCGACTGAAAGCTAGAAGGCTGCACTGCTGCAAAGGACGACTGCTGATCTTCAAAAGGAGTTTTGAAGATCCTCCAGATCAGATCCAGATCTAATTTTTGGAGACATGATAGAGAAGAAGAGGATCTCCAGATCCAGCCTGAGTGGATACCGGTAGAGGCCAGGCACTTGCGTGGCTAGATCCAGAACCTTCCGCTGCTTACAGGATCATCAACGGGTAATAGGATTACCCACTTCAAGGTAAATTAAATTTGATTTAATTTATCTAATTTTATTTTAATTTTTAAAATAATAAGAATTAGATCTAAAATATCTTAGATCTGATCTAGATCAAAGAAAAAATTTTTTGAAATATATCTCTTGATCTGATCAGATCTGAACGAACCTGGTCCGAAAAATCAGGATTTCCCTTCAACTGGTATCAGAGCCAAGGTTCTAAAAGTATTTAGATCTAATTTTAAATTTATTTTAATTAAAAAATAAGTGATTTTAGATGTCACATGAGATGTGATCAGATCTAAAATCAGAAAAAATTAAAATTAAATGATTTGGATCTAAGATTAGAAAATATGCATGACTAGTTCTAAAATAGAATAGTTCTATAGAATAGTCTTGCATGTTTTTGAATTTAATTTGATTAAATCATATTTTAGATCTATTTATTTACTATTTTTTGATATTATAATGGTTATAATAACATCTAAAAAATAGCAAATAAAAATTATTTAATTTTAAATATCATATGAGATATGATTGATGCATGTCTAGACTAGTTGTAGAATAGTTCTACATAATTATCTAGATTAGAATTTATTTTGATTAGATCAATTTAAATCTAATTTTTTAGATTATTATGAGATAATTTAGATCTAAAAATATGCATGATTCGATACATGAGATGTATGCAAAATATGCCATGATTAGATCTAATTTGTATATGAGATATATGATATAGATCTAAAACTGTTTTGTAGTATTGCATGTTCCTGATTAAGGCATTCCTCTTGGCCGTCCGGTCATAAGAATGAAGAAGGGTTTAAAGGCCCTCTCTTCCCATTCGATGGGGTGTTCTTATGATGTGTAGGGGTGCTGCGTGTTCGTCCTTAATCAGAAACCCAAAACTTACTTTCTGCAAAACCCTAGATCCTGAAACCCTAGGATTTATTGTGCATATTTTGTTTATGAACCCTACTTAATTAAAAATTAAGATTATGGAATATTAATTAGGTCTAAAATTGAGAATTTCAGATCTAAGACATATTCATAATACTGGGTTCGGGCTTGGGTAGCTCAATTAGGTCTAAGCGGTTGATCAAACCGAATCAAGAGTTGGTTAGATGGGATCAACAATGCTTAAATTGACCAGCCTAATAGGATTAAGTCTGGGTCAAGATCGAGTCACGATCAAGCAAGACCTAATTAGGCTCAGAGGTTAGAGTCTGGATTGTAGGCTAACCCAATTGGTTCTGACTCAACAATTTGGTGTCTAAGGTAAGTTTGGCACATACGACCGACTGGTTTTTAATTGGAAGCTACTCGACCTGAATGCATTCTTGTACGAGTTAATGGCATATTCCTTCCACCGGTCTCACTTACCTGGCCATATCTGTTGACACAGTTCTGATCTGAGGTGGTCAATAATCCGAGCTAACCCATGCCACTAGGTTAGTCATAATTGTTATGACTATGACCAAGTCTAGTTTAATGAGACCTGAATCAATTCTCCCTAAGAAAAGATTAAGTCTGAGGTCTTCCACCATTGTAGATGTGCGGGCCCTTCCCGGGGTTGATTGTTCTCGGCTGGATACAGTGGCTCAGTTGCACCGGGAAAGATGCAACCATGTCTATTAGGCATTGGATGCTATGGGCTGGAGGATGAGTTGGGCTCAATATTTTGGATACGGTGAGAGACTCAATTAGGAACCCAGTCTATGCAAATGGTGGGTCTGACTTAACTAAGGAGTGGATCAATATTCCGGATACGGTGAGATTCATGAATTAGAGACCAAGTTTGGGTGCACCATGATTAGAGAATCATTGAACAAGAGTTGTTCACTCATTGGCTAACCCATCACCAATAACTGTTAGGTGAGGTGATGAGTCAGTTGGTGAGACCGCACCACCCACTAGAAATCATTAATCATGGAGATTTTTGCATCTCTACAGAGGGAGTGTAGGGATCCGAGAAAATAGTGGGAGCTAATTTGTTTAAAAATAAAATTTCCTAAATAAATTGGTCAAGTCAAAATTACAGTATCTAACTAGAATCTTTGACTCTCTACAGAAAAATGTCTGCGTCCAACCCATTGGCACGTATCCTGGACACACATAGACTGACTGGACCCAATTATAAAGATTGGCTCAGGAACTACAAAATTATTTTGGGTTCCGAGAAGTTAACCCATGTACTTGGACCAGGACCCTCCCACCTTACCAGCCCGTCCATCTATTGAACAGAGAGCGTCTCTGAAAAAATGGATAGACGAAGATAATAAGGCCAGATATTACATGTTGGGCTCGATGTCTGATGAGCTCCAGCGCCAACATGAAGATATCGGGACTGCTCGCCAAATGTTGGCTCACCTGCAGGAGATGTTTGGTGAACAGAGTCGCGCAGCCAAATATCAAGTCACGAAATGACTTTTTAAGGCTAAGATGCGTGATGGGCAGTCAGTCCAAGATCACTGTCTGACAATGATCAAGGACATGGAAGAGCTTGAGAAGCTCGGTGTGAAGTTAGACTTGGACCTGCAGAATGATATTATTCTGCAATCCTTGACTGATGCATATGGGCAATTCATCATGAATTACCACATGCATAAACTTCAAAATTCCTTGGCCGAATTAATGAATATGCTGGTTACCGCTGAGCTTTCTATGAAAGGTTCTAAAGGCTCAGTTCTTGCTATGGAACGGACTTCTTCCAAAAGAAAGTCTTATGGAAAGAAAAAGAAGTCTGTGAAAAAGCAGAAAGGTGGAAGGATCAAAGAAGAAGAAGGCAGAGCCGAAGAAAAAGGCCGATGTCAAAGGAAAGTGTTTCCATTGCAACAGCGACGGCCATTGGAAGCGGAACTGCCCTACTTACCTGGCCACCCTGAAGAACAAGAAGGAAGGTCCTTCTGGAGGTATGCTCGTTATTGAGTCTAACCTTACGGTTTCTTCTGCATCCAGTTGGGTGCTTGACTCTGGTTCTAGTGCTCATCTGTGCACTTCCATGCAGGGTCTTGAGGATAGCAGGAGGCTGAGGGATGGAGACATGATCCTACGCATCGGTAATGGAGCAAGAGTTGCTGCAGTAGCCGTGGGAACATACCCTCTTCGATTACCATCTGGTTTAGACTTAGTTTTGAAAGACTGTTATTATGTGCCTGCAGCTAGCAGGAATTTGATTTCTGTTTCATGCTTAGCACAAGAAGGCTTATGTGATTACCTTCTTTAAGGACCATTGTAACATTCTTTATGAAAGAAATAAAATTGCAAATGGTTTCCTTATTAATGGTCTTTATCAGCTACATATTGATGTACCTGTTCTAACAATCGAGCAAAACGTGAATGCCAAACGACCTAGGGATAGTCCAAACGACAGATATCTATGGCACCTGAGATTAGGTCA
This sequence comes from Cocos nucifera, assembly GCA_006176705.1. NCBI lineage: Eukaryota > Viridiplantae > Streptophyta > Magnoliopsida > Arecales > Arecaceae > Cocos > Cocos nucifera. The sequence continues at coordinate 230,328 of QRFJ01001519.1, read as the reverse complement.
TATAGCAGAAGATAGGATCAACAAATTGGAGAAAAATGGGCTATTGAGTCCATTGACTTTCCGAGTCATATCCAACTTGTGAATCTTGTCTTCAAGGCAAAATGACTAAACTCCCTTTTGTTGGACATGGGGAGAGGGCCACAGATCTCCTTGCCCTAGTACATACTGATGTGTGCGGCCCATTTGATGTGCCGGCTAGAGGCAATTTTGTCTACTTCATTACCTTTACCGATGATCTGTCTAGGTATGGGTATGTGTATCTTATGAGACACAAGTCTGAAGCTTTTGAAAAGTTCAAAGAATTCAGACATGAAGTAGAAAAACAAACTGAAAAACCCATTAAGGTTCTTCGATCAGATCGAGGAGGTGAATACCTTAGCCGAAAATTCCTAGACTATCTCAAGGAAAATGGCATAGTCTCTCAATGGACTCCACCAGGAACACCTCAACTCAACGGGGTTTCAGAACGGAGAAATCGGACTCTATTGGATATGGTTCGATCCATGATGAGCTTCACAGACCTCCCTGATTTTCTTTGGGGACACTCATTGTTAACTTCAATTTATCTACTGAATAGGGTTCCCTCTAAAACCGTTCCTACCACACCGTATGAGATATGGCACGGTAAGAAACCAAGTCTGAGTCATCTCAGAATTTGGGGTTGTCCGGCTCATGTCAAAAGACAACAAGCGGACAAGTTAGAGTTTAGGTCCTTCAGAGCTCGATTCATAGGATATCCTAAAGAGTCATTAGGATACTATTTCTACATTCCAGAAGACCACAATGTGATTGTGAGTCGACATGCCATCTTTCTTGAAAAATAGTTTATTCAAGATAGCGGCATTGGAAAGCAGATTAAGCTTGATGAGAAAGTCTCACAAGTACAACGAGCTAAGGACCAATTGGAACCAAATCAGGTTGAGCCAATAAGAACACTACCTCCTCCACCTCGTAGATCGGAAAGAGTTTTCCCGTCCCCCTGAAAGATACTTAGGTATTATTTCAGAGGAAGTAGAGGAAAATGTTCCTCGTAGGTAATGGTGCTCATGGTGATGATCCCAAAACCTACAACGAGGCGATATCAGATATCGACTCCGAGAAATGGCTAGAGGCAATGCAGTCAGAAATTGACTCGATGCACTCAAACCAAGTCTGGACCTTGGTAGATCCACCAGAAGGTATAGTACCTATTGGGTGTAAATGGATCTTCAAGAGAAAGATTGGTGCAGATGGGAATGTGGAGACATTCAAGGCTAGACTAGTGGCAAAAGGTTATAGTCAACGCGAAGGCATTGACTATCAGGATACCTTTTCCCCAGTGGCTATGCTAAAATCCATCCGCACATTGCTTGCCGTTGCAGCCTATTTCGATTATGAAATATGGCAAATGGACGTGAAAACGGCATTCTTAAATGGATATCTTGAGGAAGATATCTATATGGAACAGCCGCTAGGTTTCACATCCAGTGATACTGATCACAAGGTTTGCAAGCTGCAAAGGTCCATATATGGACTTAAGCAAGCATCTCGGAGCTGGAACACTCGTTTCAATGATGTGATCAAAAAGTTTGGTTTCATCAAAAATGAAGAGGAACCATGTGTTTTCAAAAAGGGTCAGTGGGAGCGCTGTTGTCTTCCTCGTATTGTACGTGGATGACATCCTCCTTATTGGGAATGATATTCCCATGTTGACATCAGTCAAAATTATGGTTGTCCAAGGAATTCTCCATGAAAGACCTAGGTGAAGCATCCTTTATTCTAGGAATTAAGGTCTATAGGGATAGACCGAATAGGATGCTAGGACTTTCACAGAAGATGTACATAGAGGAAAGTACTAAAGAGGTTTAGTATGGAAAACTCTAAGAGGGGATTAATACCCTTCAGACATGGTATTCATCTTTCCAAGAAGATGTGCCCTAGCACACCTGAGGAAATAGAACGCATGAGCAAGATCCCTTATGCTTCTGCAATAGGGAGCCTCATGTATGCCATGCTATGTACACGACCTGATATAGCCCATGCTGTGAGTGTCACAAGCAGATATCAGTCAAATCCAGGTGAAGAACACTGGACTTCTGTGAAATGTATCCTTAAGTACTTGAGAAGAACTAAGGATATGATGTTGGTCTTTGGTAATGGAGAACTCCAAGTCCAGGGATACACAGACTCGGATTTCATGTCCGATATAGATGATCGAAAGTCGACATCTGGGAGTCTGTTTGTGTGCAATGGTGGTGCTGTCAGCTGGAAGAGTTCCAAGCAAACCGTGATAGCAGATTCCACCATGGAAGCAGAATATATCGCTGCATCAGAGGCTGCGAAGGAAGCATTCTGGTACAAGAAGTTTGCTGCAGAAATTGGAGTAATGCCATCAGATGCCATTCCTCTATACTGCGACAACAATGGCGCCATAGCCCTTGCTAAGGAGCCGAGGTCTCACCAGAAATCCAAGCACATTGAGCGGCGATACCACCTCATCCGCGATTACCTCGAGAAGGGTTACGTCGAGGTCAAGAGAGTCAACTCCACAGATAATGTGGCAGACCCACTTACAAAGCCGTTGGGCCAGCAGAAGATCGAAGCCCACCTTGAGAAGATGGGACTTAGACTTGTAGCCAATTGGCTTTAGGATAAGTGGGAGATTGTTAGATATATGTGCCCTAGAAGCCAGAATTGGCTGACACTTGTAATACACTTCTAGGGGCAAAATTATAATTTTGACTAAAATCAATAAATGGGTTATTTTCTATCACATATGTGTATTTAGTGTCTGTGATACATCCTTTGAGTTAATGGTAATGATAATTCATATTTTCAAGAGTTGAAAATTTAAGACATGAATAATCATTATTAACTCATAAAATGCTCCCGACCATAGGATCATCACGAGGATGGTGATTGATCCGGAAGGTTGGTGTACAATCGCTTCTCTTTAGTAGATGAGTCTTGAGTCTACGGTGTGGAGACACCGGAGCGAGAGTACAGGTACTCGTTAGAGAACGAGGGCACTGAGCGTGACCACCTCGAGTAGTCATTAGGGAAGTCTACCTTCTCGTCAATGACTGACTCGATGCTGCAGTAGTGTGTCTGGTTCTTTGACCTGAGGTGCATCGGCAGTTCACCTTGAGGGTGTTATAGTTTGACTACACCATTACTCGATCTCCTAGCCATATGGAACCCTGAGGTGTATGTTGGCTATAGCATGTTCATTGTAGGAACTGGATTGCATCAAGATGGAATCTATCTACCTCGGTGGTAGAGGAGCAGCCCTATGATGATCATGAGAATCAAGTCCAGAAGCCCATGGCCATGGCAGAGTGAAATAATAGAAAGAGTTTCTATTTAGATTTTCACATTGGACTCGAATCGAATGATTACATCATATGACAGAGACTAGGGTTTGACGAGTTCACCTTAACCCTAATCTGATCGGGGCTCAAGATAGAAGAACTTAATCACACAGGTAGCTGCACCAAGAGGTTCGCATTCAGCTCTGATGGGTTGCCACCATATACTGCTAGGTGTCACTGGTGGATTTTGGGAGCAATTAGAATGATTTAGATGATCGATCATTCTAGCTGTTCGAATCAGAAGAGTTCTGATCCATCGAAAGGAGTTTCGATGATGTCGATGATAGAGATCATGACATATCCCATTACCATACAGAACTGAACCTAACTGGGTCACACAAACAAGGGTTTGAATCTGGTGATCATCAATTGAACTGATCTAGTTCAATTGATCTGAATGAGATTCAATTAGGTTCAAGAAAATCGTGCTAGCACTCGATTGAACCTAACGTTCTTCTTTTACTATCATAAATAAGTTGTCCTGACTGAGCCAAAGGAGTTTGTGCTCAATCAGAGGCCTTCATATGGTCTGACTGGAGGTTGTCCAAGTCAGAAAAGGTTGTCTTATTTTGTAAGACATTACCTGCCATTTTTGGTCACCTGCCATTTCTTGTTCTTTGACTTTGGTCAAAAGTCTACCTTTGACTGGTCAAATGTTGACCATTGACACTTTGACTTTTGACCACATGTCATGCACCTATTGGAGAGCTGGTGGGGGCCTGTCCCCCTGCCAGAACCTGGCAAGGAGGAGGGCGCACGCCACCCTTGGCGTGTGCCCAAGTTGGAGGCGCCTAGGAGTCCCTTGTTGGACAAGGACTCCATCTCCTTTTTGGATTCCAATTAGAGTTCTCCTAAGAACCAACTTTGACTGGTCTTAGGCACCCTCTAAGGAGGAATCCAGGGGACTCTATTCCCACCAATCAGATTTAGATCTGATTTCACAAAGAGGTTGTGATTGGTTGGGAAGAAGAGGAGTTGGATCACAGACAGTCTATAAATAAGACCCTGCGCCCAACTCAAGATTAAATGAATCAAATTCCCCATGCCCCAAGGCTGCCTCTCCCCTCTTCCTCCATGCCAAACCACCTTCTCCCTCTCCTCTCCACGTCCAAAAGGAGTTTTGGATTTTTGGTTGGTGCAATCCAGATCAAAGAAAGGCGACTGAAAGCTAGAAGGCTGCACTGCTGCAAAGGACGACTGCTGATCTTCAAAAGAGTTTTGAAGATCCTCCAGATCAGATCCAGATCTGATTTTTGGAGATGTGATAGAGAAGAAGAGGATCTCCAAATTCAGCTCGAGTGGATATCGATAGAGGCAAGGCACTTGCGTGGCTAGATCCAGAACCTTCTGCTACTTACAGGATCATCAATGGGTAATAGGATTACCCACTTCAAGGTAAATTAAATCTAATTTAATTTATCTAATTTTATTTTAGTTTCTAAAATAATTTTAATGAGATCTAAAACATCTTAAATCTGATCTAGATAAAAGAAAAAATTTTTTAAAATATATCTCTTAATCTGATCTGATCTGAACGAACCTGGTCCAAAAAATTAGGATTTTCCTTCACCATCTTCCTTTGATTTTTGCACACCCTAAACCTCTCCCAAAGCTCTATATTCCATGTAAAGATCAGAACAAAATTCATTCAATAAATAGGGAAAAAGAAGAGTCCAAGTTAGGTCAAATTCCTAGACTAGAAATATTCAAACATGGGAAGTTGTTGGGGCGCCCAACTCTTGGGCGCCTCCTCCATAATTTTTGGCGTAGACCAGCAAGGGAGGGAACACAAAAAAGGAGATTATTTTTATAGAATAAGAGAAGAATTAATTAAAAGAGGGGGTGGCACTCAAGGGAAGATGTTTTGGTCAACAAGGATTCTATCTCATAGAATCCTAAGCAAAACCAATTTCTCCTTTAACTTGGTCTTCCACCTAACCTCCAAATATGACTTGGAGGGAGAGAGGGGGCATGGAAATCAGAAAGAAAGAGATTTTCCATAAAAAATATCTAAGAAATAGGAATGGAGGGCGTTGGGACCAAGGTGGCGCAAGGAGATAGAGAGTCCTAGTCACACTAGGACTCCTATTTTGACTTGGTCAAACAAGATCTTTTAACCAAATAAAATCAAGATTAAACCAATCCAATTAAATAAAGTCCTAAACCATTTAAGAACTTAATTAAATTAGATTAAATCAGATTTAATTTTTATTTATTTTTTAATCAAATTAAAAAATTAGGTTAATTCGAGTCCTAGTTAGACTAGGACTAGTTCATCCTTGCACTTGGCTTATCCAATAAACCAATTGAACTTAATCCAATCAAGGCCAAAATAAATATAATTAAATTATATTTAATTAGACTTAATCTCAACCTATTGACTTAATCAAATTAAGCCAATTAGAAATTTAATTGCTAATCAATCTCTCTGCAATCCTTGCACTAGATCAAACACCAATCGTACTGATTGTTTAACTCTAGAACAATTCTTAATCGTTGATCAACCATCCGATCAGATCGTAAGCTTTAATGTGTGTGACCACATAGGTCCGAATCTAAGTCGATAGCATAGAAATAAATTTTTATACCAATTGAAGTGACCATCAAGCAATGATACCCGACAGCTGGATAGGTCGAAGGTGTAGAACACCATCCTTAGAACCCATGTGGATATAGTTTCCATATAATTCATCCCCTTGACCACAATGCTCGTAGGATACATCAGAGTTCAACTATCAACTCTGATCAGGTTGTCCACATTGTATTTCAAAATATCAAATCTATCTGATGGATTATCCTGGCCAAGGTTTTGCTATATTGAAATACAGTAATATATTCTTCTCCAACTCTTGAAGTGGTCAATTTTCTTTTGATCACACTCCAACTTTGCAAGTACTTGACTTTGCCCAGAAGCCTTTCATTGTTGAATTGGAAATTCAGTTAGTTCAGTACCAAAGCATAGTGAGTTGCTTGCAAGTCACTAAGATGATCTCAGGTCTAAGGGATAGTTATACCTATATCCTATCAGAGACATTCTCGATAGCAGAATGCTCTGGAGTTGGTCACATTCAATGATGATGTACCCATACATCTCACTTATATGCCATACCAGTATCTCCATATACCTTGGTTAATAAGACAACCAACCTATATATCATATAGCGACCTATGCTCGATCGATGCAGTCATCCTAATTAACAGCCTATCATTAGGTCGTAAACAAATTTAAGGACTAATCGATAAATTTTCTTTTTATCAAAACTAAATAGTCCTAAGAACTTCATCACAACAATAGAGTTCATTAGAAGATGTAAACTTATGATGAAAAATGATGCCAAAATATTTTTTATTAATTAATAAATTAATTATAATATCTTAACCATCAACAGGCTGATGATTGACTTCGGAACATAATTTCTAACAACTTCCACTTGTCCTAAAGCCACTCGGCATAGTATCTAATACCCATCTTCGACTTATGATTATCGAACACCTTGATTGTCAGGGCTTCAGTGAAGGGGTCGGCTAGGTTCTTCTTTTCATCGATCTTCTGAAGATTGACGTCACCATGATCCACGATCTCATGGATCAAATAGAAGTAGCACAGAATGTGCTTTGTTCGTTGGTATACCTTTGGTTCCTTTGCTCGAGCTATAGTGTCAGTGCTGTCGTAGTAATGCAGGACTGGACCATCAATGAAGGATGCTACTCTGAGCTCGGTGATGAACTTTCTCAACTACACAGCTTTTCTTACTGCATCTGATGCTGCCATGTACTCTGCTTCATAAATAGTGTTAGCCACTGTATGCTGCTTGAAACTTTTTCAGCAGATGGCTTCACTATTTAGAGTAAAGATATACCCCGACATACTTTTACTATCATCATGATCAGATTGAAAGCTAAAGTCTGTAAACCCCATAAGCTTTAGATCTGACACACCATAATCCAACCATTGATTCTTAGTATTTCTCAAATACTTAAGGATGGTTTTAACCATCTTTCAATGACTTTCTCTATGGTCAGACTGGTATACACTCACTACTCCTAGTGAGTATGCCACATCTGGTCTCGTACATATCATTGCATACATAATAGACCCCACTACCGAAGCATATAAAATTTTACTCATACGCTTTCTCTCTTCAGGAGTTGTCGGACAATCTTTCTTAGAGAGAGAAATTCCTTGGCCTATTGAAAGATAGCATTTTTTGGAATTCTTCATGCTGAACCTCTTCAGCACAGTTTCTATGTACGTGGATTAAGATATACCAAGCATCCTTTTAGATCTATCGCTATAGATCATCATCCCTAGGATGTAGGATGCTTCATCCAAGTCCTTCATGGATAACTATGATGACAACCAGACCCTTGTAGTGTGGGGATGCCATTTCTGATTAAGAGAATATCATCTACGTACAAAATAAGGAATACCACTACTGGACTATTTGCCAATTTGTAAATGCAGGGTTCTTCTCCATTCTTAATGAAGCCATACATTTTGATCACTTTATCAAAATGCATGTTCCAACTCCAAGATACCTGCTTCAATCCATAAATGGATCTCTAAAGCTTGCATACCTTGGACCCATTTATGGATATGAATCCTTCAGGATGTGTCATATACATCTCTTCAGTTAGCTCTCCATTTAGGAAAGCTGTCTTCATATCCATCTGCGAGATCTCATAGTCTAGATGCACAGCAATGGCAAGCATGATCCGAATGGACTTGAGTATTACCACAGGAGAGAACGTCTCATCATAGTTAATACCATAACGTTGAGGATACCCCTTGGCAATCAGATGGGCTTTATAGGTCTCCACCTTTTCGTCTGCGCTCCTCTTCCTTTTGAAGACCCATTTACATCCAATGGGTTTAACCCCTTCAGGTGGGTCAACTAATATCCATACATCATTGACCTTCATGAAATTCATTTCAGATCTCATGGCTTCTAGCCATTTCTTAGAGTCGGATCACTACATCGCATCCATATAAGTGATCGAATCCTCATCGTTTTCATCGAGTTCGATGGGATCACCATCTTGGATCAAGAAATCATAATATCTATTTGGATGGTGCGGTACTCTATCGGATCATCATAATGGTGCGGGTTCACTAGGCTTTGGATCTGATCTGATCAAATCTGACTTAGGTTCAACATTCTGTGTCGGACTTTCTACCTGTTGAACTTCATCAAGTTCAACCTTAGAGATAATAGTTCATTCATCAAGAAACTTTTTCAAAAAGATTATCCTAAGGCTGACGAACATCTTTTGCTCATTAGCATGGTAGAAACAGTATCCTTTGATCTTTTTTGGGTACCCTATGAATGTACACTTATCTGACCTAGGTCCAAGTTTATTTGTAACTAATCATTTGACATAAGCCGGGCACCCCCAAACCCTAAGGTGTGCGACTGCTGACTTACGTCCTGTCCATATCTCATATGGGGTTTCAACTATAGACTTACTTAGAACCCTATTTAATAGATAACAAGTCGATTCAAGTGCATATCTCCAGAAGGATATTGACAAGCTGTCAAATCCCATCATGGATCGAACCATGTCTAATAGAGTCTGATTCCTCCTTTTCAACACACCATTATGCTGTGGTGTTCCAAGCGGAGTCCATTGGAAGAGAATTCCATTTTCTCCTAGATATGTGAGAAACTCACCAAAAAGGTATTCTCCTCCTTGGTCAGATCGAAGAGTTTTAATACTCTTTTCAGTTTATTTTTCTACTTTACTTCAGAATCGTTTGAATATTTCAAAAGAATCTGACTTATGTTTCATCAAATAGACATATCCATATCTAGATAGATCATCTGTGAAAGTAACGAAGTAGACATATCCACCTCTAGCACTTATGCTCATTGGTCCATATACATCAGTATGTACTAGATCTAAGAGCTCATTGGCTCTCTCACCATTTTCAATGAAAGGTGACTTGATCATTTTACCAAGAAGATAGGACTCATAGATTGGAAGTGATTCACAATCATTAACTTCGAGAATTTTCTCCTGCGTCAACCTGTTTATCCTATTCTTGTTTATATGACCTAGCCTATAGTGTCATAAGTAGATATCTGATACACTACCTAATCTAGGATGCTTGACAGTAGAATAGACTACATTAACAAATTATGATAATATATATACACCATTGTTCAATTGTCCATGGAAAGTAGCAATACCATTCATAATGATATTACAAACTCATTTCTTTATTGAAATTTCATAATTGTTCATGGCCAAAAGGCCTATAGAAATGATATTTAAAAAAAAACTAGGATAGAAATGACAATCACTAAGAACAACGGTATGAGATTCAAATACAAGTTTTAGAATTCCTAAATCTAAAACTAGAATTGGTCTTCCATCTCCAACGTTCAGAAATCTCTCATCTTGCTCGAATCTTCTACTGACCTGCAACCCCTTCAATGAATTGCAAATATGGTAAGGGCTACCAGTATCCAATACCCAATCAATAATATCACAAATAGAGAAATTGCAAGGAGTTATCATATAAATACCTTGTCCAGCAATAGCTTGCTTCTTTCTCTATCTGTTCAGGTCCAAGGAGGCAATGTACTGAGGATAGTTCCTCTTCCAGTGTCTTCGCTTCTTGCAAAAGAAGCGTTCGGCTTGACTCTTATCAGGCTTGGTCTTTGGGGTCTGAGCCTGCACAGGTGTCCTAGCATGAACATGCACCTTCTTGGCTTTCTTCTTCTTATTCTTCTTGCCTTTTCCAAAGGATTGAGAACGAGAAGATGAACCTCCCACTAAGTTCACCAACTCCTTATGGAGTTGGTGATCCTTCTCAAAGTTCTGAAGTAACCTCAGTAACCCATGGTAGTCCACTTCAGACCTTTGACATTCTATAATGTGTAAAGAATGAGAGATAAGACTTGGGTAGCGAGTTCAGTATTGCATCTTTTTTAATTTATTTATGCAAGAAAAGGCCGAGCTTGCTCAAGCACTCTATCAGCTCGATCATGCATAATACATGATCAATGATAGAGGCACCATCCCACATTCTGGCATTGAAGATGACACAACTAGTCTTATGCCTCTCAATATTATCAGATGTGCCAAAAGAATCCTCCAACACTTGGAGCATTTCGTTTGGCTCAACTGTCTCAAACTTATGACTGAACTCGTTGCTCATCGCAGCCAGCATAATGCAGCACACCATGATTCAGTTACTGAGCCATTTCTAATAAGTGTCTCTAACTGTTCCACGTGCATTGGCAGCTGACTCCTCAGGTGCAAGATCTGTCAGCACATATAGAATCTGTTCATGCTTTAAGACAATCTTCAACTTTCAATATAGCTATCGAAGTTAGGTCCCACCAATTTATCATTGTCTAACAATGATCGGAGTGATAAAGAAGTGGCCATGTTTGTACAAAGAAAAACAAAAATCTAATTAGTAATTGATTCATTAAACCTAAAGATTTGGACTTTAATCGAAAGATTTCTCTCACTATTTTATTCAAATTGGTAGCCTCTATCTTCAATTCGAGAAATTACCCAAATTTCTTAGTAGGTACTAGAATCCACATAGACTGTACACAAGCCAAACTTTGGTTAGCCCACCCATATACATCTAAGGGTAGGTTCATAACTAATTATTTTTCTAAATAATTTTTAGTAATTAAATTTTTCTCCAAGCCCTGATCAGTTGGCTTTGGCCTTCTCAGAAAAGGATCCAGTTAGGTCCAACCATTAACATTACCATACTTAGACCATCCTACCAATGAATAATCAAGTCCAACTTTGGTTGGCCCACCAGACCACTATTTAGAAAGATGTATCCAAGAGATCATATAATGAATGATAATTCCATCAATTGATAAGCACCAGGACTTTGGGCCTCTAATGATTATCCAACTGATTGACCCATTATCATCCACTTTAATGGGAGGCTATGATCCAGTTATTATATAACTATTTCATTTTAGGGATCTAATAATTTTATATGATTTATTTATTGAAGTGAGTAGGTCAGATTAACTAGCTTGTCATGATCCTCCTACTAACTTCACCAAGTAAGCTTAAGGAAGACCATTAATAGGCTGGTCTAGGAGCACCTAAATCAGTCAAACTAATTTACCTTGCTGACATAGGTTAGCTCGGATAGTCAAGCAATCCGATCAAAACATAATCACACCAAGAGGTCAGGTAAGTTCGATCAGTGGAAGGGTCTACCAGGCTTTCCTTAGATACCATCAGAAATGGCCAGATAAGCGGACTGTCAATTAAAAATCACTGGTCTGGTTTATCTTAGATACCAATTGATTTAATTTGTTTCAATAAGATCAACCTAACAGTTCGTGCTAGACCACGTAGCCAAGAATCAAGTCTATCTTGGGTCTTGTTAAAGACATGGACTTGACCAACTATAACTATTGTAATTGATCTAGAGAATTCTTGACCTAATCTAAGAGAACAATTAATTAGATTTAGTCAATTCTCTAATTAAACCTATTCTTTAATCTAATTTTAGGTCTAATCTAATTAATGGACCTAATCTTCACTAATTCATTAATCCAATGTGTTATGATTCATGTCATAGGATCTTCAATTTACAATCCTAGAATCTAATCAAACAACTTAATTCTTAATTAAGTTTTGGGCTGTGGGTTGGGGTTTGACTTTTCGAAATAGTTTTCATGTTTGTAAAATATTTTTACAACATGGTTCTATCAACCAAGTTGCATGTTTAATTTATAATCAATGTGCAAGTAATATAAATATGAATCTACTTTAGATCTAATCTAAACAGGTTCATGTAATTGAAATAGTTTCAATAATAATCATTCATAAATCTTTCTAGATCAAATCTAACATATTTATGAAGATTAAAATTATAATAAAATATTTTTAACTAGATCATAAAATTTTTTAGATCTAATCTAAAATTTTATGATCAATATTTTAGATTAGCACGTACTAGGACAACCTATTCACTATAAGGAATAAACCTTACAGTAGGACAACCTTATGGTAGTCCGTGCAATCTAAAATATATATATTTTTTAATTTTAAATTTAAAAATTAAATTATAAATTAGATCTAATCTAATAAATAATCCAGACCAGCACAAAAATTATGTAATAAGAACCTAGGCTCTGATACCAATTGAATGAGCCAGATCTAAGGTTTCATAGGTAGATCTTGAAACTTTTCAAGATCTTGCAGTGGAAGACTTAAATAAATCTAAAATTTATTTAAATAACCATGTAAACATCTAGATCTTAGAACTATTGTATGATCAAGGTATGACATTAAATCAAAAATTAGAATTAAATAAGATAGAAAAAAGATTGATCAAATCAACCTAGATCTACACTACATCAAATGCAGGTATGAAGTTTATAGATCCGATCTATTACCTAAGCAAGTTTAGATGTTCTAACTTTCTGATCTAGGCTTGAGGATGATGTCACAAGCCGCACATACGTCCAGCCTCTAGGAGTCATCCACATGAGCCTATGATCTTTGATCTAAAGTCCGATGCAGAAAATCAGCACAGCATGCTAGTACCATGCTGATCCTTCTTAGAGGATCGATCCGATGGTTCCTTCTTTGAAATTTGGACTCTCCAAAATATGAGAAGGAAGATGAGAGTTTGCAAATCTAAGACTCTCTCAAAAAAAACTCAAAAGAAAGGAGGAGAGATTGAAAATAAAATAGCCCTAGAAGAAGACCCTCTTCTTCTTCTCTTTTCTCTCACCTAGACACATCGTTTGGTGCCTATGGAACCCCCACGCCCAAGGACCCTCATCCTTTGATTTTTGCACAACCCAAACCTCTCCTAATGCTTTATATTTCATGAAAAAATTAAAATAAAATTCATCCAATAAATAGGAAAAAAGAAGAGTCCAATTTAGGTCAAATTTCTAGACTAGGAATATCCAAATATGGGAAGTTGTTGGGGTGCCCAACTCTTGGGATCCTCCTCCATAATTTTTGGCATGGACCAACAAGGGAGGGAACAAAAAAAAGTAGATTTTTCATGGAATAAGAGAAGAATTAATTAAAAGAAGGGGTGGCACTCAAGGGAAGATGTTTTGGTCAACAAGGATTTTATCTCATAGAATCCTAAGCAAAACCAATTCCTCTTTTGACTTGGTCTTCAACCTAGCTTCTAAATATGACTTGGAGGGAGAGAGGGGGTGTGGAATCAGGAAGAAAGGAATTTTTCATAAAAATATCTAAAAAATAGGTATGTGGGGTGTTGGGACCAAGGTGGCGCAAGGAGATAGGGAGTCCTAGTCACATTAGGACTCCTATTTTGACTTGGTCAAACAAGATCTTTTAAACAAATAAAATCAAGATTAAACCAATCCAATTAAATAAGATCCTAACCCATTTAAGAATTTAATTAAATTAGATTAAACTAGATTTAATTCTAATTTATTTTTTAATCAAATTAGAAAATTAGGTTAATCCGAGTCTTAGTTAGACTAGGACTAGTTCTTCCTTGCACTTGGCTTATCCAATAAACTAACTGGACTTGATCCAATCAAGCCCAAACTAAATCTAATTAAATCATAATTAATTAGACTTAATCTTAGCCTGTTGGCTTAATCAAATTAAGCTAATTAGTAATCCAATTGCTAATCGATCCTCCTGCAACACTTGCACTAGGTCAAACACCAATCGTATTGATTGTTTAACCCTAGAACGATTCTTAATGGTTGATCAACCATCCGATCATATCATATGCTCTAATGTGTGTGACCTCATAGGTCCAAACCTAAGTCGATAGTATAAAAATAAATTTTTATACCAATCAAAGTGATCATCTAGTAATAATACTCGACGACCAGATAGGTTGAAGGTGTAGAACTCCATCCTTAGAACCCATGCGGATATAGTTTTCATATAATTTATCCCCTTGACCATAAAGCTCATAGGACACATCAGAGTTCAACTATCAACTTTGATCAAGTTATCCATATTGTATTTTAAAATACCAAATCTATCTGATAGATTATCCTGGCCAAGGTTTTGCTATATTGAAATATAGTGATACATTCTTCTCCAACTCTTCAAGTGGTCAATTCCATCTTGATCACACTCCGACTTTGCAAGTACTTGACTATGCCTAGAAGCCTTTCATTATTGAATCAGAAATTTAGTTAGTCTGGTACCAAAGCACAGTGAGTTGCTTGCAAGTCACTGAGGTGATCTCAGGTCTAAGGGATACTTATACCTATATCCCATCAGAGATATTCTCGATAGTAGAATGCTCTAGAGTTGGTCACGTTCAATGATGATGTACCCATACATCTCACCTATATGCCATACCGGTGTTTTCACATACCTTGGTTAAGAGGATAACCAACCTATATAGCATATAGCGACCTATGCTCGATAGACACTATCGTCCTAATTAACAGCCTATCATTTGATCGTGAACAAACTTAAGAACTAATCGATAAATTCTTTTTTTATCAAAACTAAATAGTCTTAAGGACTTCATCACAATAATGGAGTTCATTAGAAGATATAAACTTATGATAAAAAAAGATGCCAAAATATTTTTTATTAATTAATAAATTTATTATAATATCTCAACCACCAACAGACTGATGATTAGCTTTGGAACATAATTCTTAATAATTATATATGAATTATTAATTAAATAAGAATTATTCTAACTTTTTCATCATAGATCCTTTATCTTCTAATGAACTCTTGTCTGTTGTGTTGAAGTCCTTAAGATTATTTAGAATCGATAAAGAAGGATTTATCATTTAGTATTTAAAATAGTTCGCGATCAAATGATACGTTGTTACTAAAGATGATAATGTTTATCGAGTATAGGTCATTGTATGCCATATAGATTGGTTGTCCCCATAACCAAGGAGTCTGGAGACACTGGTATGGCATGTAAGTGAGATGTAGGGGTACATCTGCACTGAACATGACCAACTTCAGAGCTTTTCTACTATCAAGAATTTCTCTAATGGAATATGGGCATAAGTGTCCCTCCGACCTGCGATCACCATGGTGACTTCCAAGCAATTCACTGTGCTTTGGTGCTGGACTACCTGAATTTTTAATTCAGTGATGGATGATTTTTGGGTACAGTCAAGTACTTGAGGAGTTGGTGTGTGAGTCAAGATGAGACTGACCACTCTTGGTCATAGAAACTATGTTCAATAGTATTTTAATTTAGCAAAGCCTTGGCCAGGGTATTCCTAGTGAGGGGTCACAGGACTAATTGCTTTGAGACACGATTTGGATGTATCTTCTAAGGTTGACAATTAAACCCTGAGTCATCCTATGCATGGAGATCAAAGGAATGTATTATGCGGTAACCATATTTATGTAGGTTCTGAATGTTGTGATTGCACTATCTAGCCTATTCAAACGTCGGATACCATTGCTAGATGTTGCTTCGATTAGAATAGGAAATTGGTTCCGGTGCTACTAGCTTAGGTTCGAACCTATTAGGTCACACACACTAGAGATTTCTATCTGATCTAGTGGCTGGTCAAGAAAAGTTTAATAAGTAATTTGATCACTAATTAACTTAATTTAATTGAGCGATTATTTTTTGATCAAGACTAATTGAATTGGATTCATTTGGATTTGATCCGATTAGGTTATAAGATGATCTAATCATCAAGAAGGTTTAATCCCTGATTTGATCAGAAGTTTGGCTTAATTTATTCTTGATTTGATTAGAATTTAATTAAGCCTAATTAAGCCTAAATAAGTTAGATTTAATCTAATCTAATTGGACCAAACCAATTTGGATTGGATTGGTTTAACTAGATGACTATTGTAAGACTAGTTTGACTAGTCTTCCCACGTGCCACATCACCCTTTTGAATTGCGCCATCCTTTCTCCATAAGAAAAGATTTCTCATGAACTTTTTTCATGCAAGAGAGAGGGTGTGCGCCCTCCTTTCTCATGCCCCATGTAGATAAGATTGGCTAGTTGTTATTCAAATTCAAAGAAATTTAAGTTTGAATGAACAAGCCAACCATCTTATCTAAAACCCTCATGCCACCTTATGTGCGCCTCGATAAAAATCTTATTTTATGGGTATACGAAAAGAGAGAGAGAGAGAGATAAAGAAAATAGAGAGGGAGAGAAAAGGTTTCTCTCTGTTAGATATATGTGCCCAAAAAGCCAGAATTGGCTGACACTTGTAATACACTTCTAGGGGCAAAATTATAATTTTGACTATAATAAATAAAATAGGTTATTTTCTATCACATATGTGTATTTGGTGTCTGTGATACATCCTTTGAGTTAATGGTAATGATAATTCATATTTTTAAGAGTTGAAAATTTAAGACATGAATAATCATTGTTAACTCATAAAATGCTTCCGACCATAGGATCATCACGAGGATGGTGATTGATCCGGAAGGTTGGTGTACAATCGCTTCTCTTTAGTAGATAAGTCTTAAGTCTATGGTATGGAGAAATCGGAGTGAGAGTACAGGTACTCATTAGAGAATAAGGGCACTGAGCGTGACCACCTCGAGTAGTCATTAGGGAGTCTACCTTCTCGTCAATGACTGACTCGATGCTGCAATAGTATGTCTGGTTCTTTGACCTGAGGTGCATCGATAGTTCACCTTGAGGGTGTTATAGTTTGACTACACCATTACTCGATCTCCTAGCCATTCGGAATCCTGAGGTGTATGTTGGCTATAGCATGTTCATTGTTGGAACTGGATAGCATCAAGATGGAATCTATCTACCTCGGTGGTAGAGGAGCAGCCCTATGATAATCATGAGAATCAAGTCCAAAAGTCCATTGCCATGGTAGAGTGAAATAATAGAAAGAGTTTCTATTTAGATTTTCACATCGGACTTGAATCGAATGATTACATCATATGATAGAAACTAGGGTTTAACGAGTTTACCTTAACCCTAATCTGATCAGGGCTCAAGATAGAAGGACTTAATCATACAGGTAGCTTCACCAAGAGGTTCGCATTCAGCTCTGATGGGTTGCCACCATATACTGCTAGGTGTCACTGGTGGATTTTGGGAGCAATTAGAATGATTTAGATGATCGATCATTCTAGCTATTCGAATCAGAAGAGTTCTGATCCATCGAAAGGAGTTTAGATAATGTCAATGATAGAGATCACGACATATCCCATTACCATACAGAATTGAACCTAACTAGGTCACACAAACAAGGGTTTGAATCTAGTGATCATCAATTAAACTGGTCCAGTTTAATTGATCTGAATAAGATTCAATTAGGTTCAAGGAAATCGTGCTAGCACTCGATTGAACCTAACGTTCTTCTTTTACTATCATAAATAAGTTGTCCTACATGAGCCAAAGGAGTTTGTGCTCAATCAGAGGCCTTCATATAGTTTGACTGGAGGTTGTTCAAGTCAGAAAAAGTTGTCTTATTTTGTAAGACATTACCTACCATTTTTGGTCACCTGCCATTTCTTGTTCTTTGACTTTGGTCAAAAGTCTACCTTTGACTGGTCAAATATTGACCATTGACACTTTGACTTTTGACCACATATCATGCACCTATTGGAGAGCTGGTGGGGGCTTGTCCCCCTACCAGAACCTGGCAAGGAGGAGGGTGCATGCCACTCTAGGCGTGTGCCCAAGTTGGAGACGCATAGGAGTCCCTGTTGGACAGGGACTCCAACTCATTTTTGGATTCCAATTAGAGTTCTCCTAAGAACCAACTTTGACTGGTCTTAGGCACCCTCTAAGGAGAAATCCAGGGGACTCTATTCCCACCAATCAGATTTAGATATGATTTCAAAAAGAGTTGTGATTGGTTGGGAAGAAGAGGAGTTAGATCACGCTTAGTCTATAAATAAGACCCTGCGCTCAACACGGATTGTGATTGGATATAGATGATAGAATCATAATTCCCCACACCCCAAGGCTGCCTCTCCCCTCTTCCTCCAAGCCAAACCACCTTCTCCCTCTCCTCTCCACGTCCAAAAGGGTTTTGGACCTTGGTTGGTGCAATCTAGATAAGAGAAAGGCGAGTAAAAGCTAGAAGGCTACGCTGCTGTAATGGACGACTGCTGATCTTCAAAAGGAGTTTTGAAGATCCTCCAGATCAGATCCAGATCTGATTTTTGGAGATGTAATAGAAAAGAAGAGGATCTCTAGATCTATCCTGAGTGGATACCGATAGAGGCCAGACACTTGCGTGGCTAGATCCAGAACCTTCCGCTGCATACAGGATCATCAACGGGTAATAGGATTACCCATATCAAGGTAAGTTAAATCTGAGTTAATTTATCTAATTTTATTTTGATTTCTAAAATAATAATAATCAGATCTAGAACATATCAAGATTTGATTGGGATCAAGAAAATTTTTTTTGAAATATATCTCCTGATCTGATCAGACCTGAATGAACCTGGACCGAGAAATCAGGATTTCCCTTCAACTGGTATCAAAGCTAAGGTTCTAAAAGTGTTTAGATCTAATTTTAAATTTATTTTAATTAGAAAATAAATGATTTTAGATGTCACATGAGATGTGATCAGATCTAAATCAAAAAAATTAATGATCAGATCTAATTTTTAATTAAAAATATGATACTTAAAATTAAAATAGATTCTAGTTCTGAATAGTTAAAATACATTTAATAGTTTGAAATTAAATTATTTTAGATCTAAAATTTATTTATTTAATTTTTGATATTATAATGGTTATATTAACATCTAAAAAATAGCAAATAAAATTATTTAATTTTAAACATCATATGAGATATGGTTGATGCATGTCTAGACTACTTGTAGAATAGTTCTACATAATTATCTAGATTAGAATTTATTTTGATTAAATCAATTTAAATCTATTTTTTTAGATTATTATGAGATAATTTAGATCTGAAAACATGCATGATTCGATACATGAGATGTATGCAAAATATGCCATGATTAGATCTAATTTGTATATGAGATATATGATATAGATCTAAAACTATTTTGTAGTATTGCATGTTCCTGATTAAGGCGTTCCTCCTGGCCGTCCAGTCATAAGAACGAAGAAGGATTTAAAAGCCCTCTCTTTCCATTCGATGGGATGTTCTTATGATGTGTAGGGGTGCTGCATGTTCGTCCATAATCAGAAACCCAAAACTTACTTTCTGCAAAAACCCTAGATCCTAAAACCATAGGATTTATTGTGCATATTTTATTTATGAACCCTACTTAATTAAAAATTAAGATTATGGAATATCAATTAGGTCTAAAATTGAGAATTTTAGATCTAAGACATATTCATAATACTGGGTTCGGCTTGGGTAGCTCAATTAGGTCTAAGCGGTTGATCAAATCGAATCAAGAGTTGGTTAGATGGGATCAACAATGCTTAAATTGATCGGCCTAATATGATTAAGTCTGGGTCAAGATCGAGTCAGGATCAAGCAAGACCTAATTAGGCTCAGAGGTTAGAGTCTGGATTGTAGGCTAACCCAATTGGTTCTGGCTCAATAATTTGGTGTCTAAGGTAAGTTTGGCACATACGACCGACTGGTTTTTAATTGAAAGCTACTCAACCTGAATGCGTTCTTGTACGAGTTAATGGCATATTCCTTTCATCGATCTCACTTACCTGACCATATCTATTGACACAGTTCTGATCTGAGGTGGTCAATAATCTGAGCTAACCCATGCCACTAGGTTAGTCATAATTGTTATGACTATGATAAGTCTAGTTTAATGAGACCTGAATCAATTCTTCCTAAGAAAAGATTAAGTTTGAGGTCTTCCACTATTATAGATGTACGGGCCCTTCCCGGGGTTGATTGTTCTCGGCTGGATACAATGGCTCGATTGCATTAGGAAGATGCAACCATGTCTATTAGGCATTGGATGCTATGGGCTGGAGGATGAGTTGGGCTCAATATTCTAGATATGGTGAGAGAGTCAATTAGGAACCCAGTCTATGCAAATGGTGGGTCTAACTTAACTAAGGAGTGGATCAATATTCCGGATATGGTGAGATTCATGAATTAGAGACCAAGTTTGGGTGCGCCATGATTAGAGAATCATTGAACAAGAGTTGTTCACTCATTGGCTAACCCATCACCAATAACTGTTAGGTGAGGTGATGAGTTAGTTGGTGAGACCGCACCACCCACTAGAAATCATTAATCATGGAGATTTTCGCATCTCTACAGAGGGAGTGCAGGGATCCAAGAAAATAGCAGAAGCTAATTTGTTTAAAAATAAAATTCCTAAATAAATTGGTCAAGTCAAAATTATAATATCTAACTAGAATCTTTGACTCTCTATAGAAAAATATCTGCGTCCAATCCATTAGCACGTATCCTGAACACACATAGACTGACTGGACTCAATTATAAAGATTGGCTCAGAAACTACAAAATAGTTTTGGGATCTGAGAAGTTAACCCATGTACTAGACCAGGATCCTCCCACCTTACCAGCCCGTCCATCCATTGAACAGAGAGCATCTCTAGAGAAATGGATAAAAGAAGATAATAAGGCTAGATATTACATGTTGGGCTCGATGTCTGATGAGCTTCAGCACCAACGTGAAGATATCAGGACTGCTCGCCAAATGTTGGCTCACCTACAGGAGATGTTTGGTGAACAGAGTCGCGCAGCCAAATATCAAGTCACGAAATGACTTTTTAAGGCTAAGATGCATGATGGGCAGTCAGTCCAAGATCACTATCTAACAATGATCAAGGACATGAAGGCGCTTGAGAAGCTCAGTGTGAAGTTGGACTTGGATCTGCAGAACGATGTTATTCTGCAATCCTTGACTGATGCATATGGGCAATTCATCATGAATTACCACATGCATAAACTTTAAAATTCCTTGGCCGAATTAATGAATATGCTGGTTACCGCTGAGCTTTCTATGAAAGGTTCTAAAGGCTCAGTTCTTGCTATGGAATGGACTTCTTCCAAAAGAAAATCTTATGGAAAGAAAAAAAAGTCTGCAAAAAGCAGAAGGTGGAAGGAATAGAGAAGAAGAAGGCAGAGCCGAAGATGAAAGTCGCTAGCAAAGGAAAGTGTTTCCATTGCAACAGCGACGGCCATTGGAAGCAAAACTACACTACTTACCTGGCCACCCTGAAAAACAAGAAGGAAGGTCATTCTGGAGGTATGCTCGTTATTGAGTCTAACCTTACGGTTTCTTTTGCATCCAGTTGGGTGCTTAACTCTGATTCTAGTGCTCATCTATGCACTTCCATACAGGATCTTGAGGATAGCAGGAGGTTGAGGGATGGAGACATGATCCTATGCATTGGTAATGGAGCAAGAGTTGCTGCAGTAGCCGTGGGAACATACCCTCTTTGATTACCATCTGGTTTAGACTTAGTTTTAAAAGACTATTATTATATGCCTGCAGCTAGCAGGAATTTGATTTCTATTTCATGCTTAGCACTAGAAGGCTATGTGATTACCTTCCTTAAGGACCATTGTAATATTCTTTTTGAAAGAAATAAAACTACAAATGGTTTCCTTATTAATGGTCTTTATTAGCTACATATTGATGTACCTGCTCTAACTATCGAGCAAAACGTGAATGCCAAATGACCTAGGGATAGTCCAAATGATAGGTATCTATGGCATCTGAGATTAGGTCATATAGCAGAAGATAGGATCAACAAATTGGAGAAAAATGGGCTATTGAGTCCATTGACTTCTGAGTCATATCCAACTTGTGAATCTTGTCTTCAAGGCAAAATGACTAAAGTCCCTTTTGTTGGACATGGGGAGAGGTCCACAGATCTCCTTGCCCTAGTACATACTAATGTGTACGGCCCATTTGATGTGCCGACAAGAGGCAATTTTGTCTACTTCATTATCTTTCCTGATGATCTGTCTAGGTATGGGTATGTGTATCTTATGAGACATAAGTCTGAAGCTTTTGAAAAGTTCAAAGAATTCAGACATGAAGTAGAAAAATAAACTGGAAAACCCATTAAGGTTCTTCGATCAGATCGAGGAGGTGAATACCTTAGTCAAAAATTCCTAGACTATCTAAAGAAAAATGGCATAGTCTCTCATTGGACTCCACCAGGAACACCTCAACTCAATGGGGTTTTGGAATGGAGAAATCGGATCCTATTAGATATGGTTCGATCCATGATGAGCTTCATAGACCTTCCTAATTTTCTTTGGGGACACTCATTGTTAACTTCAATTTATCTACTGAATAGGATTTCCTCTAAAACCATTCCTACCACACCGTATGAGATATGGCATGGTAAGAAACTAAGTCTGAGTCATCTCAGAATTTGGGGTTTCCAGCTCATGTCAAAAGACAACAAGCGGATAAGTTAGAGTTTAGGTCCTTTAGAGCTCGATTCATAGGATATCCTAAAGTGTCATTAGGATACTATTTCTACATTCGAGAAGACCACAATGTGATTGTGAGTCGACATGCCATCTTTCTTGAAAAATAGTTTATTCAAGATTGCAGCATTGGAAAGTAGATCAAGCTTGATGAGAAAGTCTCATAAGTACAACGAGCTAAGGACCAATTGGAACCAAATCAGGTTGAGCCAATAAGGACACTACCTCCTCCATCTTGTAGATCGGAAAGAGTTTCCCATCCCCATGAAAGATACTTAGGTATTATTTCGGAGGAAGTAGAGGAAACATTCCTCGTAGGTAATGGTGCTCATGGTGACGATCCCAAAACCTACAACGAGGCGATATTAGATATCGACTCCGAAAAATAGCTAGAGGCAATGCAGTCAGAAATTGACTCGATGCACTCGAACCAAGTCTGAACCTTGGTAGATCTACCAGAAGGTATAGTACCTATTGGGTGTAAATGGATCTTCAAGAAAAAGATTGGTGCAGATGGGAATGTGGAGACATTCAAGGCTAGATTAGTGGTAAAAGGTTATAGTCAACGCGAGGGCATTGACTATCAGGATACCTTTTCCCCAGTGGCTATGCTAAAATCCATCCGCATATTGCTTGCCGTTATAGCCTATTTTGATTACAAAATATGGCAAATGGACGTGAAAATGATATTCTTGAATGGATATCTTGAGGAAGATATCTATATGGAACAGCTGCTAGGTTTCACATCTAGTGATACTGATCATAAGGTTTGCAAGCTGCAAAGATCCATATATGGACTTAAGCAAGCATCTCGGAGCTGAAACACTCATTTCAATGATGTGATCAAAACATTTGGTTTCATCAAAAATGAAGAGGAACCACGTGTTTTCAAAAGGGTCAGTGGGAGCGCTGTTGTTTTCCTCGTATTGTACATGGATGACATCCTCTTTATTGGGAATGATATTCCCATGATGACAATAGTTAAATTATGGCTGTCCAAGGAATTCTCCAAGAAAGACCTAGGCGAAGCATCCTTTATTCTAGGAATTAAGGTCTATAGGGATAGAACGAATAGGATGCTAGGACTTTCACAGAAGATGTACATAGAGAAAGTACTAAATTGGTTTAGTATGGAAAACTCTAAGAGAAGATTAATATCCTTCAGATATGGTATTCATCTTTCCAAGAAGATGTGCCCCAGCACACCTGAGGAAATAGAATGCATGAGCAAGATCCCGTATGCTTCTACAATAGGGAGCCTCATGTATGCCATGCTATATACACGACCTGATATAGCCCATGCTGTGAGTGTCACAAGCAGATATCAGTCGAATCCATGTGAAGAATACTGGACTTCTGTGAAATGTATCCTTAAGTACTTAAGAAGAACTAAGGATATGATGTTGGACTTTGATAATGGAGAACTCCAAGTCTAGGGATACACAGACTCCGATTTCATGTCCGATATAGATGATCGAAAGTCGACATCTGGGAGTCAGTTTGTGTGCAATGGTGGTGTTGTCAGCTGGAAGAGTTCCAAGCAAATAGTGAGAGCAGATTCCACCATGGAAGCAAAATATATCGCTGCATCAGAGGCTACGAAGGAAGCATTCTGGTATAAGAAGTTTGCTGCAGAAATCTGAGTAATGCCATTAGATGCCATTCCTCTATACTACGATAATAATGACGCCATAGCCCTTGCTAAGGAGCCAAGGTCTCACCAAAAATCTAAGCATATTGAGCGGCGATACCACCTCATCTGCGATTACCTCGAAAAGGGTTATGTCGAGATCAAGAGAGTCAACTCCACAGATAATGTGGCAGACCCACTTACAAAGCCATTGGGCCAGCAGAAGATCGAAGCCCATCTTAAAAAAATGGGACTTAGACTTGTAGCCAATTGGCTTTAGGATAAGTGGGAGATTGTTAGATATATGTGCCCTAGAAGCCAGAATTGGCTGACACTTGTAATACACTTCTAGAGGCAAAACTATAATTTTGACTATAATAAATAAAATGGGTTATTTTCTATCACATATGTGTATTTAGTGTCTGTGATACATCCTTTGAGTTAATGGTAATGATAATTCATATTTTCAAGAGTTGAAAATTTAAGACATAAATAATCATTGCTAACTCATAAAATGCTCCCGACCATAGGATCATCACGAGGATGGTGATTGATCCGGAAGGCTGGTGTACAATTGCTTCTCTTTAGTAGATGTGTCTTAAGTCTATGGTGTGGTGACACCAGAGCGAGAGTACGGATACTCGTTAGAGAACGAGGGCACTGAGCGTGACCACCTTAAGTAGTCATTAGGGAGTCTACCTTCTCATCAATGACTGACTCGATGCTGCAGTAGTGTGTCTGGTTCTTTGATCTGAGGTGCATCGATAGTTCACCTTGAGGGTGTTATAGTTTGACTACACCATTACTCAGTCTCCTAGCCATTCGGAACCCTGAGGTGTATGTTGGCTATAGCATGTTCATTGTAGGAACTGGATGGCATCAAGATGGAATCTATGTACCTCGGTGGTAGGGGAGCAGCCCTATGATAATCATGAGAATCAAGTCCAGAAGTCCATGGCCATGGCAGAGTGAAATAATAGAAAGAGTTTCTATTTAGATTTTCACATCGAACTTGAATCGAATGATTACATCATATGATAGAAACTAGGGTCTGATCGTGGCTCAAGATAGAAGGACTTAATCACACAAGTAGCTGCATCAAGAGGTTCGCATTCAGCTCTGATGGGTTGCCACCATATACTGCTAGGTGTCACTGGTGGATTTTGGGAGTAATTAGAATGATTTAGATGATCGATCATTCTAGCTGTTCGAATCAGAAGAGTTCTGATCCATTGAAAGGAGTTTTGATGATGTCGATGATAGAGATCATGACATATCCCATTACCATACAGAACTGAACCTAACTGGGTCATGCAAACAAGGGTTTGAATCTGGTGATCATCAATTGAACTGGTCCAATTCAATTGATCTGAATGAGATTCAATTAGGTTCAAGGAAATCGTGCTAGCACTCGATTGAACCTAACGTTCTTCTTTTACTATCATAAATAAGTTGTCCTACCTGAGCCAAAGGAGTTTGTGCTCAATCAGAGGCCTTTATATGATTTGACTGGAGGTTGTCCAAGTCAGAAAAGGTTGTCTTATTTTGTAAGACATTACCTACCATTTTTGGTCACCTGTCATTTCTTGTTCTTTGACTTTGGTCAAAAGTCTACCTTTGACTGGTCAAATATTGACCATTGACACTTTGACTTTTGATCACATGTCACGCACCTATTGGAGAGCTAGTGGGGGCTTATCCCCCTACCAAAATCAAGCAAGGAGGAGGGCGCACGCCACTCTAGGCGTGTGCCCAAGTTGGAGACGCCTAGGAGTCCCTGTTGGACAGGAACTCCATCTCCTTTTTGGATTCCAATTAGAGTTCTCCTAAGAACCAACTTTGACTGATCTTAGGCGCCCTCTAAGGAGGAATCCAAGGGAGTCTATTCCCACCAATCAGATTTAGATCTGATTTCATAAAGAGTTGTGATTGGTTGGGAAGAAGAGGAGTTGGATCACGTTTAGTCTATAAATGAGACCCTGCGCCCAACATAGATTGTGATTGGATATAGATGATAGAATCACAATTTCCCACACCCCAAAGCTGCCTCTCCCCTCTTCCTCCATGCCAAACCACCTTCTCCCTCTCCTCTACACGTCCAAAAGGGTTTTGGACCTTGGTTGGTGCAATCTAGACAAGAGAAAGGCAAGTAAAAGCTAGAAGGCTGCGCTGCTGCAATGGACGACTGCTGATCTTCAAAAAAAGTTTTGAAGATCCTCCAGATCAGATCCAGATCTAATTTTTGGAGATGTGATAGAGAAGAAGAGGATCTCCGAATCTAGCCTGAGTGGATATCGATAGAGGCTAGGAACTTGTGTGGCTAGATCCAGAACCTTCCGCTGCATACAGGATCATCAATGGGTAATAGGATTACTCATATCAAGGTAAGTTAAATCTGATTTAATTTAACTAATTTTATTTTGATTTCCAAAATAATAATAATCAGATCTTAAAATATATCAAGATCTGAGTGGGATCAAGAAAAAAATTTTTGAAATATATCTCTTGATCTGATCAGACCTGAACAAACCTGGATCGAAAAATCAGGATTTTTCTTCACTCTCGTGCATGAGTTCTTCCTCCCTTGCATGAGAAAAAATAGAAAATAGAGAGTTCTAGGTGCAAAGGATTTTGGATGAGTGCATATCCTAAAATCTATCTAGGGTTTGAGATTTAGATCTATGAGTTACGAGGGTCGTGACTTCGTAGATCTTGGCTATGAACCTCCTCAACTTCTCATTTATATTTATTGGTGATCTGGAGCATCCGAAGAGCCTACGAAGTAAGATCGAAGGAGTTTGATTTGAAATCAACCATTAAAGATTCCTGCAGCGAGCTAGCACTCAAGAGGAACTTATCAAGATCTAGGCCTCGTGTGGATTACCCTTGGAGGCTAGATACGTATGTGGCTGCATCGTGGTATTCAGATCCATACCGAGGAGATCAAATTATGGCATTCTTCTACCCATAAAAAGATAATGTGTTCTGAACACATAGAAAAAAAAAATAGTTTTACTGCAGTCATTATTTTTATTTTCAAATATGCATGCATATATTATATGTTAGATCCTATAGCATATAAGATTTTTAGATTAGATTTGTAGCTCTTATTATTAATATGATTAATAATAGTTTTCATGGTGTATTTTTTCAGAAAAAGTTTTTGAAAGTAGAGCTAGAAACCCTATGCACTTCCAGATGACAAAGTCATCTTTTACTGAAAAAAATAAAGAAGCCAATAAAGTCCTAAGTCATATATATAGTAATGTATATGGACCTATGAACTTAAGTGCTAGAGGAAGATATCAATATTTCATTATAGATGACCTATCTAAAAATGGGGGCATCTGGACCGAATCATTTGAAATATTCAAATGATTTAATAATAAAATAGAAAAATAAACTAGAAAAAAGTATTAAAACTCTTCGATCAGATCGAGATGATGAATACTTATGCAGTAAGTTTGTGATATATCTAGGAAAGAATATAATTCTCTCTCGGTGGATTTATTTTCAGAACATAGTGTATCAAAAAGAAGAAATTGAACTTTGTTAGACATGGTTCAATCCACAATAGGGTTTACTTATCTATCTATTTCAGGGTTGTGCTCTTGTGACTACTAGTATTACTCTGAAAATATATTGAGTAAATCTATTGTAAAGACTCCATATGGGATATAGATTGGACGTAGATCTAGACTCTCTCACTTTCAGGTTTAGGATTGATCGGCCTATGTCATAGGTTTGCACATAGATAAACTTGGATCCTGGTCCAATAGGTGTTTAAGGATTATTAATTCTACCATGTCGAAGAACATAAGATGTTCATCAGTAATAGAGCATTCCTTTTGGAAAGAAATTTTTTAGAGAAAAAAATAATGCCTATCAAGTTGAACTTGAGAAAGTTTGACCAATAGAAAATGAACTGACATGATCTAGTAAACCAATGAAGAAAAAAATGGGTTTTCTTACCGCAGGATGCATCTGATCAGATCATATTTGTAGTAGAATAATTTTAAAATTTTTTTATGATCTGATCAGATCTGAGAGTTCTCATATCTAATTAGATTAATCTAAAATTTAGAAGTAAAATAAAAATAAAAATAGTGATAATAGTTATCACCTAATTGGATAAACTATTTATCCATTGTGATGATCTGACGACTAATCCGAGGCTTTGATTGAGCTGCGCACGTGCTCAACCTCTATCAGTATCCACTTGGATCAGATCTAGAAGTCTCCTCCTTCTGGATCTAATCTCCAATGATTAGATCTAGAATCAATCATGAATTCCTTCAAACCAATCTTCAATGGCCTTCATCTCTTAATGCGGGAACTAGTCACACAGTCTTTATAGGATCAGGAACCAACCTTTGATCTCTAAGTTTTGCCCAACCCCTTGGGCATGGAGAAGAGGAAGAGATCTGAAAGAGGGGCATGGAGATGGAGATTTTGGTAGAGCTTCACCATAGAGAATTTTCTATGCACAACAGCTTGTGCAGGGCCATTTTTATAGACCAAACCAAGAGTCCCTTCGCATGTGACTTTGAACAGGTCAAAGCCAACAAGTAGAAGGACTCTCCCATGATCTCCATGCCCCACACCCCTTTTTTCAAATTTTTTTCACATAGAAATAAAGGGAAATGGCATGGAACAACTTGGGATAAGAGGAAGTTGGCATAGATAACATCTATCCTAGAAGTTTGAACAATTCAAACTTCTTTGACTCATTAAAACACATTGAATGGATAATCCCCAACTCATTCTATCTTTATCCACTAGGGGCACACTCCATAAGGGGATGTGTGCCCTTCTTCCTTATGTAACATCTAGGGATGCACGCCGAAGAGAAAAATCCAAGGGGTCGCCATCGATTTCTTTTCTGCAAAGATGGGTCAACCTTTGACCCTTATCTATTCTCATATTTTTGATTAAGATAAATCCTTTTAAGTCCCATCCAATGGAATTAGGTCAAGTCCTAACCAAGTTAGAACAAGCTTTGATCAGGTTAGGACTCGGTCTAGTCAGATCAAGAAAAATTCATCTAGAATTTTCGGGAGAGGCTTGTCCAAATTTCATCTCATGATTTTAGGATAAGCCCTAATCTAGCAAAGACAACCCATATCTTATTTCCATCTTATGGAATTTAGGACAAGTCTTGATCAGGCCAGCATAAAGTCTAGTCAGATCAAGATAAATCCCTATAGAGTTTTTGGATAAGCCTTGTCCAAATAGTTCCATAAATTAGCAGGTCTTATCCTATTTCCATCCGATGGATTAGGACAAGCCTAGATCCGATTAGGACAAGACTTTTTTGATCTGGACAAGTTTTAGTCAGACTAGGACAAACCCATACAAGTCTCTTAGGTGAGCCAAATTTAATTTGGTTCAGTCAAGATGATCTAGAAAGACTACAAAAGAAGAATGTTAGGCTCAATCGTATGCTAGCACAATTTTCTTGAACCTAATTGGATCTAATCCAAATCAATCGAACTGGGTTAGCCCAATTGATGACATTCAGATCCAAATCTTTATTTGTATGATCCTTATGGTAATGGGACATGTCATGATCTCTATCATCGACATCATCAAAACATCTTTTGATGGACTAGAACTCTTCCGATTCACCCAACTAGAATCGTTGATCATCAAGATAATTCTAATTGATCCCAAAATCCACCAGTGACACCTAGCAGTATATGGTGGCAATCCATCAAAACCAAATAGCGAACCTCTCGATGCAGCTACCTGTGTGATTGGGTTCTTCTATCATGAGCTCCAACAGAATTAGGGTTAAGGTAAACTCATCAAATCCAGCACCCATCATATGAATGAATCATTCGATTCGAGTCTGATGTGAAACCCTAATAGAAATATATTTCTATTATTTCACGCTACCATGGCCATGAATTGTAGAACTCGATCTTATGATCATCATAAGACTACTCTTCCTCTACTGAGGTTGATAGATCCCATCTTGGTGTGATCCAATTTCTATAATGAACATGATATAGCCAACATACATCTTAGGATTTCGAATGGCTAGGAGATAGAGTTATAGTGTAGTCAAACTATAACACCCTCAAGATGAACTATCGATGCACCTTAGGTCAAAGAACTATTGACGAGAAGGTAGGCTCCCTTATGACTGCTCCAGGTGGTCACACTCAGTGCCCTCATTCTCTAATGAGTATCTATACTCTCGCTTCGGTGTCTCCACACCATAGACTCAAGATTCATCTACCCTAAGAAAGTGATCATACATCGATCTTTCAGATCAATCACCATCCTTGTGATGATCCTACGATCGGGAGCAATTTATAAGTTAATTATAATAACACATGCCTTAAATTTTCAACTCTTGAGAATATATGTTATCATGCATATTATCTCAATGGATGTATCGTAGACACTTTATACATAATGTGATAGAATAAATAATCTTTTAATTAATGTTAAATCAAAATTACGAAAATGCTCCTAGAAAGTATTTAATAAGTATTAGCCAATCTATCTTTTAGAGCACACATCTAACAAACTTCGACTTGTCCTAAAGCCAATTGGCTACAAATCTAAGTTCCATCTTCTCAAGGTGGGTTTTTATCTTCAACTTGCCTAAAAGCTTCATCAGTGGGTCAACCGCATTATCTGCAGAGTCGACTCTCTTAACCTCGATGTGTTCCTTCTCGAGGTAATCACAATTAAGATGGAACCATCTTCTTGGAACACTACCAACTTACAGTACCACCTTTGCATAGGAACAAACTTTCGGATGTCGACTTTCAATCATCTATGTTAGATATAAAGTTTGAGTCTGCGTACCTCTGGATCTAGAGTTCACCATGCTGAACCTCTTCAGCACCTCCTCTATGTGAAAGATCCAGCATCCTCTTCAGTCTATCTTTATAGATCTTAAAAATAAAAATGAAGGATGCCTTACCTAGGTTTGTCATAGATAATTTCTTAGATAACCATACTTTGACCTATGTTAGTATGAGAATATCATTCTCAATCAGGAGGATATCATCCATGTACAATATAAGGAAGACAACTACGCTCCCACTGACCTTCTTGAACATACTTGATTTCTCCTCGTTCTTGATGAAACTAAATAATTTGATTACATCAAGCATTCCAACTCCAAGATGCTTACTTAAGTCCATAGATGAACCTTTGTAGCTTGCAGACCTGTGTGATCACCATCATTAGATGTGAAAATTAATGGCTGTTCCATATAAATATCTTTCTCAAGATATCCAATTATAAACTTCATTATCACATCCATCTACCATATTTTGTAATTGAAATATGCTACAATGGCAAGCAATATGCGGATGGATGGCCACTAACGAGAAGGTAACCTGATACCCTTTCACCACTAGCCTAGCCTTGAATGTCTCTACATTCTCATCTACACATATCTTTCTCTTGAAGATCCATTTATACCCAATAGGTACTATACCTTTAGGTGGATCTACCAAGATCCAGATTTAGTTCGAGTGCATCAAGTCAATCTTTGATTTCATTGCCTCTTACCAATTCTCAGAGTCAATATCTGATATCACCTCATCATAGATTCTGGGATCATCACCATTAACCCATTTTCATGAGGAACATTTCCTCTACATCCTCTAAAATAGTACCTAAGTATCTTCAAGAGGATGGAAAATTCTATTTAACCTATGAGGTGGATGAGGTAGTGAATTATGGATCGGCTTAGACTAACTAGGTTCTTGAGGTTCCTTGGCTCGTTGCTCTTTGGAGACTGTCTTCTTGAGCCTAATCTATCTTCCAATGCCACCATCTTGAACAAACTATTTTCAAAAATGGTGTGTTAACCCATAATCACATTATCATCTTTTAGAAGATAGAAGTAATATCCTAATAACTCTTTAGGATATCCGATAAATCGAGCTCTAAGGGATCTAGACTCTAACTTGTCCGCCATCGGACAATCCCATTTCTGAGATGACTCAGACTTGGCTTCTTACCATGCCATATCTCATACGGTGTGATAGAAATGATTTTAAATGAAACCCTATTAAACTATGTCCCTAAAGAACTCAAAAAGATCTATGAAGCTCATCATGGACAGACCATATCTAATAGGATTCATTTTCCTCATTTTGAAATCCCGTTAAGTTAAGGCATTGTAGGCGAAGTCCATTATGAGACTATACCATTGTTCTTGAGATAGTCTAGAAATTTTTGACTAAGGTATTCACCTCCTCGATCTGATCGAAGAACCTTAATGGGCTTTCGATTTGCTTTTCTACTTCATGTCTTAATTTTTTGAACTTTTTAATGACTTCAGACTTATGTCATATCAAGTACACATATCCATACCAAGATAGATTATCGATAAAAATAATAAAATAGATATAATTATCTCTAGTCGGCACATCGAATGGGCCACACACTTCTATATGTAACAGGGCAAGTAGGTCAATGGCCCTTCCCCATGTCCCACAAAAGAAATCTTGGTCATTTTGTCTTGAAGGTATGATTCACAAATCGGATATGACTTGAAAGTCAATGGATCCATTAGTTTGGATTTCTCTAATTTGTTAATCCTATCTTCAGCTATATGACCTAGCCTAAGGTGCCATAGGTACCTATCATTAACACTATCTTTATATCATTTTGATCCTATGGCATTAACATTTTGCTTGACAGAATCAATGATGAGCATTCCTTCAGAAGGTCCTTCTTCCTGTTTGTTCTTTGGGCTGGTCAGGTACGGAGGGCAATCCCACTTCCAATGGCCATCAGTGTTATAGTGAAAACACATTTCCTTCTTCATGGCCTTCTTCTTCGGCTCGCCCTTCTTTTTCCTTCTATTTTCTACTTCTTTGCAGACTTCTTCTTCTTTCCAAAAAATTTTCTCTTGGAAGAAGTCTGCTCCATAGCCAGAATTGAGCCCTTTGAACTCTTCAAATTTTGCTCAATAGTAACCAGCATATTTATTAACTTGACCAAGGTGCACTGGAGCTCATTCATATGGAAGTTCATAATGAACTATCCATATGAATCAATCAAAAACTGTAGGATCACATCAATCTATAGTTTCTTATCCATCAAGACTCTGAGCTTCTCAAGCTCTTTAGGTCCTTGATCATTTGCCAAGCAATAATCTTGGACCAACTGTCCATCACACATTTGCATCTTAGAAGGTCTCTTCGAGACTTGATAACGCGCTGTGTGACTCTATTAACCGAACAACTCTTGTCGGTTTGCCAACATTTGGCAAGCAGTCCTAATGTCTTCATGTTGGTGCTGTAATTCATCTGACACTGAGCCCAACATGTAGCACCTTTCTTTGTTATGATCGTTGGACCACTTCTTATGAGAGTTTCTCTGATCAGCCAATCCATGTAAATTGGTTTGGTCAACTTGTGCATATCTAGGATTTGGACTAGGAATTTTGATGCAGACATTTTCTTGTAGAGAATCAAAGTTTCTAGTTAGACTTGCAATTTGACTTAACTAATTTATTTAGGAACTTCATTTTTTAAATAAATTAGGCTCCTACTATTTTCTTGGATCCCTACAATCCCTTAGCAGAGATGCAAAAATCTTTATGATCATTGATTTCTTGTGGATGGTGTGGTCCCATCGACTAGCTCACCACATCACCTAATAGTTATTAATGATGGGTCAATCGATGAGTAGACAACTCTTGTCCAATGTTTCTCTAAACATGGTGCACCCAAACCTGATCTCTAATTCATGAAGCTCACCATGCCTAGAATATTGCTCCACTCCTTAGTCAAGTCAAACCCACAGTTTGCATAAATTGAATTCCTGATTGGGTCCCTCACCATATTTAAAATATCGAGCCCAATCCATCCTCCAATCCGTAGCATCCAATGCTTAATAGACATGGTTGTGTCTTTCCAGTGCAACTGAACTACTGTATCCGATCAAGAATAATCAACCCCAGAAAGAGCCTGCACACTACAATGGTGGAAGACCTAGGATTTAATATTTTCTTAGAAAAATTTAATTTGGTCTCTTAGACTCAACTAGTCATAATATTTATGACTAACCTAGTGGCATGGGTTAGCTCGAATCGTTAGCCACCTCAAACCAAAACTGGATCGACTCAATCGATCAGGTAAGTGAGATCAATGGAAAGAATATGTCATTAACTCACTATGAATGCATTCAGATCGAGTAGCTTCCAATTAAAAACCACTGGTCGTATTTGCCATACTTACCATAGACACTGACTTTTCTAATCAGAACTGATTGGGTTAGCTTACAATCAAGGATTCAACCACGGAGCCAAATTAGGTATTAACTTGATCGACCATATGTGACTATGAGTCGACCTTGATCCAGACTTAATCCTATTAGGCTGGTCAAATCTAAGCACTCTTGATCTCACCTAACCAACTCTTGATTCAGTTTGATCAACTACTAGACCTAATTGAGCTACCCATGCCAGAACCCATGATTTATGATGGTGTCTTAGATCTAAAAATTTATAATTTTAGATCTAATTATTTTCATAAACTTAATTCTTAATTAAGTCCAATGGTTTAATAATAAAATATGTATCAAAAAATTCTAGAGTTTCAGGATCTACGATTGTGTAGAAAAGTAAGTTTTCAATTTTTGATTAAGGGCAAACACGCAGCACCCCTACATGCCATAAGAGCATTCCATCGAATGAAAAGAAAGAGCCTTTAAACCCTTCTTACTCTTATGATCAGACGGCCAAGGGGAATGCCTTAATAAAAAATATGAACTATACTATAAAACTATTAGATCTAAAGCATATAACTGTTACATGATTTAAGATCTAATCTATACATATTTTGCATGCATCTCATTTATCAAATTTAACATTTAAATTTATATTTTAGATCTGATTACATCTGATATAATATCTAAAAATAAAATTTAAATAATCTCATCAAAAAAAAAAAAAATAATCTAGACTACTCATGGCATAGATCTATGGAATTAGTCTAGACATGCATTGCATATGTCATACATATGAAATTTTTAAATGCATCTCATACTTTCAGATCTAACTATATTATATATAATATCTAAAATTTAACTAATCTAATTACATAATCTTCAAAAAATTAAATAAATATTTCATTAAATTTTTTATCTAGACTATGAGATTAAACTAGAGATCTAGTCTAGACTTATGCTGCCTATATCACATAAATCAAAATTTTAAATTAGACCTTATGTTTCAGATCTAATTATATCTAATGTAACATTTGAAACTTAAATGATCAAATCATTAAAAAATAAATCAGATCTAATCTAAAAAAAAATTGAAAACTATCATGATATAGAATAACAGATCTAGACTAGAACATGCACTGTTTATGTCAAACATATATATATAAAAACATGTATTTTTTTGATTTCAGATCTAATTAGATCTTATGTAACATCTGAAAATCAAATAATCAGATCATAAAAAATAATTTTAGATCAATCTAAAGATAGTTCTGAAAGCACCTAGCTCTAATATCAGTTGAAGGAAAAAATGGATTTTTCCTACCGTAGGATGCATCTGATCGGATCAGATTTATAGTAGAATAATTTTAAATTTTTTTTATAATCCAATTAGATATAAGAGTTCTCAGATATAATTAGATTGATCTAAAATTTAGAAGTAAAATAAAAATAAAAATATTGATAACAGTTATCACCTGATCGGGTAAACTATTTAACTATTGTGATGATCTGATGACTGATCTAAGGTCCTGATTGAGCCATGCACGTACTCAACCTCTACCAGAATCCACTCAAGTCAGATCTAGAATTCTCCTCCTTATATATCTGATCTCTAAAGATCAAATCTGAAATCAATCATGAATGCCTTTGAACTGATCTTCGACGGCAGCACCTTCGTCTCTTAATGCGGGAACTAGTCGCGTAGTCTTTGCAGTATCAGGAACCAACCTTTGATCTCTGAGTTTTGCCCAACCCCTTGGGCATGAAGAAGAGGAAGACATCTGCAAGAGGGGAATGAAGATGGAGATTTCGACAAGGCTTCATCGTAGAGAATTTTCTATGCACAATAGCTTGTGTAGGATCCTTTTTATAGACCAAACCAAGAGTCCCTTTGCATGTGACTTTGAACAGGTCAAAGCCAACAAGCAGAATGACTCTCCCATGATCTCCATGCCCCACACCCCTTTTTTCAGATTTTTGTCAAACAAAAATAAAGGGAAATGGCATGGAATAACCTGGGATAAGAGGAAGTTGGCGCAGATAACATCTATCCTAGAAGTTTGAACAATTCAAACTTCTTTGACCCATTCAAACACTTTGAATGGATAAACCCCAACTCATTCTATCTTTATCCACTAGGAGCGCACTCCATAAGGGGATGTGCGCCCTCTCTTCCTCATGTAACATCTAGGGATGCACACCCAAGAGAAAAATGTAAGGGGGCATCATCTATTTCTTTCCTGTAAAGATGGGCCAACCTTTGACCCTTGTCTATTCTCATATTTTTGATTATGACAAACCCTTTTAAGTCCCATCCAATGGAATTAGGTCAAGTCCTAACAAAGTTAGAACAAGCCTTGATCAGGCCAGGACTCGATCCAGTCAGATGAAGAAAAATCCATCTATAATTTTTAGGAGAGGCTTATCCAAATTTCATCTCATGATTTTAGGACAAGCCCTAATCTGGCAAAGACAATCCTTGTCTTGTTTCCATCTTGTTGGGGATAAATTCATGCCTGTTGAAGTTTGGCTAAGACTCTGACTCTTGATCAATTTCCATTCGGTTGCAGCTATAACAACTGAACCTCAACCGTAGGAGTATTCAAATTCTGAATCATTCTGAGATGGCCGACCTTCAACACTGCAGTCGGATAATCCGATTGGCTGGAAAGACCGATTTTGGATTCAGTAGGACATTGCAAATTTCTTCTCCAAATGAACTTGAATAGTTAATGCTTCTGCCATAGAGAACTGGCTAAGTCCCTGGCTCCTGCATATCCCGTTCGGCTGATCTTCTTCCGATAACCTATGTGGCTGCACTCAGATGAACTTTCTTGGATCCCCTTTTTGGTGGAATCTTAGTCGAACTCCTCCTAGATTTTTCCTTCAGTAGAACTTCTCCAGCCGTCGAACTTCTTCTAAACTACCCCCAAATGAACTTCGACATCTTATCATTATTCACCGATGAGCAACCCTGGAAATGACCGAACCTCAAAGGAACAGCAGAGACTCCAGTGTTTCAGTCATGCTTGCTTATTGCGGCTATCAGTCAATACTTGATCCAGGCGGACCCCTCACAGTTGGACTCCTTTCGGTTGGACATCTTCCAAGGCTCTTCATCGGTCGAACCCCTACCGGACTTCTCTTCCAGCCGAATTTTTTCTAGTTGCCTAAAAGGATCATGATGTACACCTTCAATACAGTGAATAAAAGCCAACGCATGATCAATCTTGAGAACCTCCGAACTCCTTCAGAACAACACCGTCCAAGAGTCCTTCATCACCTGTAATTGGTCCATCTAAACTCCAGTTGTTAGGTCTCCAACAAACTAGCACATCACGATAATGGACACCACCCTCTGTAACAAATCACATATGGCCCCGAATGGTCCACTACTAAGCAGTTGCGACTGTCACTATCAGTTTGTTACAGGCTCTAGGGATATAAAAGTGATCTTCCAGATACGTTTTCTTCAAGCTCTCTTCTTCCTTCCAGTATTCTACAACTTTTTCTATTGAGTACTCCATTTGTATTGGCCGAAAGAGCTAACTTGATCGTCGGAGGGTCTTGTCGGAGCTACCAGCTTAGGCTCTAGATGAGACTTATTTTGTAGGTCACCGACGATGATCTTATCTTCTCTGACCCTAGCGCTTCTTCAGCGATGATCAAATTTTGCACCAACAGGATTGACGCTAGAAAAAGAACATGAACCTCCATCTTTTAAGATTTTCTTGTACTTAAAGGAGTGCTCGGTAGAGATCTCTACTTCTTCTCTTCCAGAGTCCTCCTTCTCGGAAAAGATGCCTCCTAGAAAAGCTTCAACCTGACGATCAAGAACCTCTACGGCCAGATCCCATCCTGATCAGCCCACCCCTATTTCATCCCCGATAACTCAAGCTCCACCTGCAGTAATGATGGACGCGGAATAGTTCAACCGACTTGTCCAGCAGGTTTGCAGCCTCATGAAAGCAGTGCAGGTCATGTAGCAGCAGCAGCCTCCGATGCCAATTCGACCAGAATAGGCTTCTTTGGAGC
Source organism: Cocos nucifera (assembly GCA_006176705.1). Classification (NCBI taxonomy): domain Eukaryota; kingdom Viridiplantae; phylum Streptophyta; class Magnoliopsida; order Arecales; family Arecaceae; genus Cocos; species Cocos nucifera. The sequence goes on along the minus strand of QRFJ01001519.1, from coordinate 191,791 downwards.
CCCATGATCCAATTTGGGGATGATCGACTCGCGCTAGCCAATCGATAACCTTTGAAAAAGGAAAGCAAATGGCCAAGAGCCCCTACTCTGATCATGACTCTACCTTTGGGCGGACTTTACCTCCATTCAGTCAGAAAACTATGGAGATCTACGATCGAAAGGATCTCCTGAACCAAAAACTATAAGAGATGAATTGATGGATCGAGGAACTCCACTGTGCTTCACCTCCCATGGTAATGATATCTATACCAACCCTTCTTTCTCTCATTGCTTCATGCAGGAACCTATTCCACCGAACTTTAAGCTTCCTCAATTCGAGAGCTATAATGAAACTACCAATCCAATCGACCATCTGGAGGCCTTCTAAATGGTGATGCTGCTCCACGACGCACCAGACGACATCTTATACTGCGCTTTCCCATCTACCTTGAAAGGAGCAGCCAAAAATTGGTATACGGCCCTTAAGCCAGATACCATCTTTTCTTTTGATCAAATGAGTCATTAGTTCATGGCTCATTCCGTCAGCAGTCAATGCCCCCATCGAGGTTTCGACTCTCTCATGAACATCAAGCAACAAGAGGGAGAATCCATCCGAGCTTATGTCAACCACTTCAATGTAGCTACCCTAGAAGTTTGAAATCTGAACTAGTTTGTCGCTATGGCCGCACTAAAAGGTATCCTTCAGAAGAACAATCTGCTATTCTCCCTTGAGAAGAAGTACCCCAGGAATTTTGCCGATATGCTGGCTCGGGCTGAAGGGTATGCCCGAGTGGAAGAGGCCTTCAAGACCAAGGATAGTAGAGCCATAGAAGAGCAACAAATGGATGAGTTGAATAGGCCTGCATCTGAAGAGAAGGCGAATGAGGTTCGGCCACACTCTCGAATTCCCTCCGAGCATAAGCAAGCCTGAACTCCTCCTCAAGCTCATCGTCCAAGAAGTCCTGATAGAAGGGCATAGTGGGGCTCCCTCCTTCGAAGGTTCCACAACTATGCCCCTCTCAACACTCCGAAGACCCAAGTGTTAGATATATGTGCCCTAGAAGTCAGAATTGATTGACACTTGTAATACACTTCTAGGGACAAAATTATAATTTTGACTATAATCAATAAAATGGGTTATTTTCTATCACATAAGTGTATTTAGTGTTTGTGATACATCCTTTGAGTTAATGATAATGATAATTCATATTTTCAAGAGTTAAAAATTTAAGACATGAATAATCATTATTAACTCATAAAATACTCCCGACCATAGGATCATCACCAGGATGGTGATTGATCTGGAAGATTGGTGTACAATTGCTTCTCTTTAGTAGAAGAGTCTTAAGTCTACGGTGTGGAGACATCAGAGTGAGAATATAGATACTTGTTAAAGAACAAGGTTACTGAGCGTGACCACCTCGAGTAGTCATTAGGAAGTCTACCTTCTCGTCAATGACTGACTCGATGCTGCAGTGGTGTGTCTGATTCTTTGACCTGAGGTGCATCAGCAGTTCACCCTGAGGGTGTTATAGTTTGATTACACCATTACTCGATCTCCTAGCCATATAGAACCCTGAGGTGTATGTTGGCTATAGTATGTTCATTGTAGGAACTGGATAGCATCAAGATGGAATCTATCTACCTTGATGGTAGAGGAGCAGCCCTATGATGATCATGAGAATCAAGTCTAGAAGCCCATGGCCATGGCAGAGTGAAATAATAGAAAGAATTTCTATTTAGGTTTTTACATTGGACTTGAATCGAATGATTACATCATATGATAGAAACTAGGGTTTGACGAGTTCACCTTAACCCTAATCTGATCGAGGCTCAAGATAGAAGAACTTAATCACACAGGTAGCTGCACCAAGAAGATTTGCATTTAGCTCTGATGGGTTGCCACCATATACTGCTAGGTGTCACTGATGGATTTTGGGAGCAATTAGAATGATTTAGATGATCGATCATTCTAGCTATTCGAATCAGAAGAGTTCTGATCCATCGAAAGGAGTTTCGATGATGTCGATGATAGAGATCATGACATATCCCATTACCATATAGAACTGAACCTAACTGGGTCACACAAACAAGGGTTTGAATCTTGGTGATCATCAATTGAACTAATCTAGTTCAATTGATCTGAATGAGATTTAATTAGGTTCAAGAAAATCATGCTAGCACTCGATTGAACCTAATGTTCTTCTTTTACTATCATAAATAAGTTGTCCTGACCGAGCCAAAGGAGTTTGTGCTCAATCAGAGGCCTTCATATGGTCTGACTGGAGCTTGTCCAAGTCAAAAAAAAGGTTGTCTTATTTTGTAAGACATTATCTGCCATTTTTGGTCACCTGCCATTTCTCGTTCTTTGACTTTGGTCAAAAGTCTATTTTTGACTGGTCAAATATTGAAAATTAACACTTTGACTTTTGTCCACATGTCATGCACCTATTGGATAGCTGGTGGGAGCCTGTTCCCCTACCAGAACCTGGCAAGGAGGAGGGCGCACACCACCTTTGGTGTGTGCCCAAGTTGGAGGCGCCTAGGAGTCCCTGTTGGACAGGGACTCCATCTCCTTTTTGGATTCCGATTAGAGTTCTCCTAAGAACCAACTTTGACTGGTCTTAGGCACCCTCTAAGGAGGAATTCAGGAGACTCTATTCCCACCAATCAGATTTAGATCTGATTTCATAAAGGGTTGTGATTGGTTGGGAAGAAAAGGAGTTGGATCATGCTTAGTCTATAAATAAGACCCTGCGCCCAACTCAAATAGAATTCATTAGAGAATCCCATGCCCCAAGGCTGCCTCCCTCCTCCTTCTACATGCCAAAGCAACTTCTTTCTCTCCTCTCCACGTCCAAAAGGAGTTTTGGACCTTGGTTGGTGCAATTTAGACAAGAGAAAGGTGAGTGAAAGCTAGAATGCTGTGCTGCTGCAAAGGACGATTGCTGATCTTCAAAAGGAGTTTTGAAGATCCTCCAGATCAGATCTAGATCTGATTTTTGGAGATGTGATAGAGAAGAAGAGGATCTCTAGATCTAATCCAAGTGGATGCTGGTAGAGGCCAGGCACTTGCGTGGCTAGATCTAGAACCTTCCACTACTTACAGGATCATCAACGGATAATACGATTATCCACTTTAAGGTAAATTAAATTTGATTTAATTTATCTAAATTTTATTTTATTATTAAGATAATAAGGATTAGATCTAAAACATCTCAAATCTTATTAGGATCAAAAAAAATTTTTTTTGAAATATATCTCTTGATCTGATCAGATCTGAACAAACCTGGTCCGAAAAATCAGGATTTTTCTTCAACTGATATCAGAGCCAAGGTTCTAAAAGTTTTTAGATCTATTTTTAAATTTATTTTAATTAGAAAATAAGTGAATTTAGATGTCACATGAGATGTGATCAGATCTGAAATCAGAAAAAATTAAAATTAAATGATTTGGATCTAAGATTAGAAGATATGCATGACTAGTTCTAAAATAGAATAGTTCTATAGAATAGTCTTGCATATTTTATGATTTAATCTAATTAAATTATATTTTAGATCTATTTATTTACTATTTTTTGATATTATAATTATTATAATAACATCTAAAAAATAGCAAATAAAAATTATTTAATTTTAAACATCATATGAGATATGATTGATGCATGTCTAGACTAGTTGTAGAATAGTTCTACATAGTTGTCTAGATTAGAGTTTATTTTGATAAGATCAATTTAAATCTAATTTTTTAGATTATTATGAGATAATTTAGATCTGAAAATATGCATGATTCGATACATGAGATGTATGCAAAATATGCCATGATTAGATCTAATTTGTATATGAGATATATGATATAGATCTAAAACTATTTTGTAGTATTGCATGTTCCTGATTAAGGCGTTCCTCTTGGCCGTCCGGTCATAAGAATGAAGAAGGGTTTAAAGGCCCTCTCCTTTCCATCGATGGGGTGTTCTTATGATGTGTAGGGGTGCTGCGCATTCGTCCTTAATCAGAAATCCCAAAACTTACTTTCTGCAAAATCCTAGATCCTGAAACCCTAGGATTTATTGTGCATATTTTGTTTATGAACCCTACTTAATTAAGAATTAAGATTATGGAATATAAAATTAGATCTAAAATTGAGAATTTTAGATCTAAGACATATTCATAATACTGGGTTCGGGCTTGGGTAGCTCAATTAGGTCTAAGCGGTTGATCAAACCGAATCAAGAGTTGGTTAGATGGGATCAACAATGCTTAAATTGACCAGCCTAATAGGATTAAGTCTGGGTCAAGATCGAGTCACGATCAAGCAAGACCTAATTAGGCTCAGAGGTTAGAGTCTGGATTGTAGGCTAACCCAATTGGTTCTGACTCAACAATTTGGTGTCTAAGGTAAGTTTGGCACATACGACCGACTGGTTTTTAATTAGGAAGCTACTCGACCTGAATGCATTCTTGTACGAGTTAATGGCATATTCCTTCCACCGATCTCACTTACCTGGCCATATCTATTGACACAGTTCTGATCTGAGGTGGTCAATAATCTGAGCTAACCCATGCCACTAGGTTAGTCATAATTGTTATGACTATGACTAAGTCTAGTTTAATGAGACCTGAATCAATTCTCCCTAAGAAAAGATTAAGTCTGAGGTCTTCCACCATTGTAGATGTGCGGGCCCTTCCCGAGGTTGATTGTTCTCGGCTGGATACAGTGGCTCAGTTGCACCGGAAAGATGCAACCATGTCTATTAGGCATTGGATGCTATGGGCTGGAGGATGAGTTGGGCTCAATATTTCGGATACGGTGAGAGACTCAATTAGGAATCCAGTCTGTGCAAATGGTGGGTCTGACTTAACTAAGGAGTGGATCAATATTCTAGGATACGGTGAGATTCATGAATTAGAGACCAAGTTTGGGTGCACCATGATTAGAGAATCATTGAACAAGAGTTGTTCACTCATTGGCTAACCCATCACCAATAACTGTTAGGTGAGGTGATGAGTCAGTTGGTGAGACCGCACCACCCACTAGAAATCATTAATCATGGAGATTTTTGCATCTCTACAGAGGGAGTGTAGGGATCCGAGAAAATAGTGGGAGCTAATTTGTTTAAAAATAAAATCTCTAAACAAATTGGTCAAGTCATAATTATAGTATCTAACTAGAATCTTTGACTCTCTATAGAAAAATGTCTGCATCCAACCCATTAGCACGTATCCTGGACACACATAGACTGACCGAACCCAATTATAAAGATTGGCTCAGGAACTACAAAATAGTTTTGGGATTTTGAGAAGTTAACACATGTACTAGACCAGGACCCTCCCACCTTACCAGCCCATCCATCCACTGAACAGAGAGCGTCTCTAGAAAAATGGATAGACAAAGATAATAAGGCCAGATATTACATGTTGGGCTCGATGTCTGATGAGCTCCAGTGCCAACATGAAGATATCGGAACTGCTCGCCAAATGTTGGCTCACCTACAGGAGATGTTTGGTGAACAGAGTCGCACAGCCAAGTATCAAGTCACGAAATAACTTTTTAAGGCTAAGATGCATGATGGATAGTCAGTCCAAGATCACTGTCTGATGATGATCAAGGACATGGAAGAGCTTGAGAAGCTTGGTGTGAAGTTAGACTTGGATCTACAGAATGATATTATTCTGCAATCCTTGACTGATGCATATGGGCAATTCATCATGAATTACCACATGCATAAACTTCAAAATTTCTTGGCCAAATTAATGAACATGCTGGTCACCGCTGAGCTTTCTATGAAAGGTTCTAAAGGCTTAGTTCTTGCTATGGAATGGACTTCTTCCAAAAGAAAGTCTTATGGAAAGAAAAAGAAGTCTGTGAAAAAGCAAAAGATGGAAGGAACAAAGAAGAAGAAGGCAGAGCCGAAGATGAAAGCCGCTGCCAAAGAAAAGTATTTTCATTGCAACAGCGACGGCCATTGGAAGCGGAACTGCCCTACTTACCTGGCCACCCTGAAGAACAAGAAGGAAGGTCCTTCTGGAGGTATGCTCATTATTGAGTCTAACCTTACGGTTTCTTCTGCATCCAGTTGGGTGCTTGACTCTGGTTCTAGTGCTCATCTGTGCACTTTCATGCAGGGTCTTGAGGATAGCAGGAGGCTGAGGGATGGAGACATGATCCTACGCATTAGTAATTAAGCAAGAGTTGCTGCAGTGGCGGTAGGAACATACCCTCTTCGATTACCATCTGGTTTAGACTTAGTTTTAAAAGACTGTTATTATGTGCCTACAGCCAGTAGGAATTTGATTTCTGTTTCATGCTTAGCACAAGAAGGCTATGTGATTACCTTCTTTAAGGACCATTGTAACATTCTTTATGAAAGAAATAAAATTACAAATGGCTTTCTTATTAATTATCTTTATCAGCTACATATTGATGTACCTGTTCTAACAATCGAGAAAAACGTGAATGCCAAACGACCTAGGGATAGTCCAAATGACAGATATCTATGGCACCTGGGATTAGGTCATATAGCAGAAGATAGGATCAATAAATTAGAGAAAAATGGGCTATTGAGTTCATTGACTTCCGAGTCATATCCAACTTGTGAATCTTATCTCCAAGGCAAAATGACCAAACTCCCTTTTGTAGGACATGGGGAACGGGCCATAGATCTCCTTGCCCTAGTACATACTGATGTATGCATCCCATTTAATGTGCCGGCTAGAGATAATTTTGTCTACTTCATTACCTTTACTGATGATCTATCTAGGTATGGGTATGTGTATCTTATGAGACACAAGTTTGAAGCTTTTAAAAAGTTCAAAGAATTCAGACATGAAGTAGAAAAATAAACTAAAAAACCCATTAAGATTCTTCGATTAGATCGAGGAGGTGAATACCTTAGCTGGGAATTCCTAGACTATCTCAAGAAAAATAGCATAGTCTCTCAATGGACTCCACTAGGAGCACCTCAACTCAACGGAGTTTCAGAATGGAGAAATCGAATCCTATTGGATATGATCCAATCCATGATGTGCTAAACAGACCTCCCTGATTTTCTTTGGAGACATTCATTGTTAACTTCAATTTATCTACTGAATAGGGTTTCCTCTAAAATCATTCCTACCACACCATATGAGATATGGCATGGTAGGAAACCAAGTCTGAGTCATCTCAGAATTTGGGGTTGTTCGGCTCATGTCAAAAGACAACAAATGAACAAGTTAGAGTTTAGGTCCTTTAGAGCTCGATTCATAGGATATCCTAAAGAGTCATTAGGATACTATTTCTACATTCTAGAAGACCACAATGTGATTATGAGTCGACATGCCATCTTTCTTGAAAAATATTTTATTCAAGATAGCGACATTGGAAAGCAAATTAAGCTTGATGAGAAAGTCTCATAAGTGAAGGAAAATCCTGATTTCCCGATCCAGGTTCGTCCAGATCTGATTAGATCAAGAGATATATTTCAAAAATTTTCTCTTGATCTCAATTAGATCTTGATATATTTCAGATCTGATTCTTATTATTTTAATAAATAAAATAAAATAAGATAAATTAAATCAAATTTAATTTACCTGATTTGGGTAATCCTATTACCCTGTAGATGATCCTGATTGCAGCGGAAGGTTCTGGATCTAAGCCACGCAAGCGCCTGGCCTCTACCGGTATCCACTCGGGTTGGATCTGGAGATCCTCTTCTTCTCTATCACATCTCCAAAAATTAGATCTGGATCTGATCTGGAGGATCTTCAAAACTCTTTTGAAGATCTGCAGTCGTCCTTTTGCAGCAGCGCAGCCTTCTTGCTTTTGATCGCCTTTCCTTGATCTGAATCGCACCAACCTAAATCCAAAACACCTTTTGGACGTGGAGAGCAAGGGGAGAAGAGACTATGGCATGGAGAAGGAGGGGAGAGGCAGCCTTGGGGCGTGGGAAATCTCAATTGAATTGCACTTAGAATTAGGGTTGGGCGCAGGGTCTTATTTATAGACCTAAGCTTGTGATCCAACTCCTCTTCCTCTCAACCAATCACAACCCTTTGTGAAATCAGATCTAAATCTGATTGGTTGGAATAGAGACCCCTGGATTCCTCCTTAGAGGGTGCCTAAGACCAGTCAAACTTGGATTCTTAGTAGAACTCTGATTGGAATCCAAAAGGGAGGTGGAGTCCTTGTCCAACAAGGACTCCTAGGCGCCTCCTAACTTGGGCTCACGCCACCCTTGGCGTGCGCCCTTCTCCTTGCCAGGTTCTGGCAGGGGGACAGGCCCCCACCAGCTCTCCAATAGGTGCATGACATGTGGTCAAAAGTCAAAGGGTCAATGGTCAACGTTTGACCAGTCAAAGGTAGACTTTTGACCAAAGTCAAAGAACAAGAAATGGCAGGTGACCAAAAATGGCAGGTAATGTCTTACAAATAAGACAACCTATTCTGACTTGGACAACCTCCAGTCAGACCATATGAAGGCCTCTGATTGAGCACAAACTCCTTTGGCTCAGTCAGGACAACTTATTTATGATAGTAAAAGAAGAACGTTAGGTTCAATCGAGTGCTAGCACGATTTTCCTTGAACCTAATTGAATCTCATTCAGATCAATTGAACTAGATCAGTTCAATTGATGATCACCAGATTCAAACCCTTGTTTGTGTGACCCAGTTAGGTTCAGTTCTGTATGGTAATGGGATATGTCATGATCTCTATCATAGACATCATCGAAACTCCTTTCGATGGATCAGAACTCTTCTGATTCGAACAGCTAGAATGATCGATCATCTAAATCATTCTAATTGCTCCCAAAATCCACCAGTGACACCTAGCAGTATATGGTGGCAACCCATCAGAGCTGAATGCGAACCTCTTGGTGCAGCTACCTGTGTGATTAAGTTCTTCTATCTTGAGCCCCGATCAGATTAGGGTTAAGGTGAACTCGTCAAACCCTAGTCTCTGTCATATGATGTAATCATTCGATTCGAGTCCAATGTGAAAATCTAAATAGAAACTCTTTCTATTATTTCACTCTGCCATGGCCATGGGCTTCTGGACTTGATTCTCATGATCATCATAGGGCTACTCCTCTACCACCGAGGTAGATAGATTCCCATCTTGATGCAATCCAGTTCCTACAATGAACATGCTATAGCCAACATACACCTCAGGGTTCCATATGGCTAGGAGACCGAGTAATGGTGTAGTCAAACTATAACACCCTCAAGGTGAACTGCCGATGCATCTCAGGTCAAAGAACCAGACACACTACTGCAGCATCGAGTCAGTCATTGACGAGAAGGTAGACTTCCCTAATGACTACTCGAGGTGGTCACGCTCAGTGCCCTCGTTCTCTAACGAGTACCTGTACTCTCGCTCCGGTGTCTCCACACCGTAGACTCAAGACTCATCTACTAAAGAGAAGCGATCGTACACCAACCTTCCGGATCAATCACCATCCTCGTGATGATCCTATGGTCGGGAGCTGTTTATGAGTTAATAATGATTATTCATGTCTTAAATTTTCAACTCTTGAAAATATGAATTATCATTACCATTAACTCAAAGGATGTATCACAGACACTAAATACACATATGTGATAGAAAATAACCCATTTCATTAATTATAGTCAAAATTATAATTTTGCCCCTAGAAGTGTATTACAAGTGTCAGCCAATTCTGGCTTCTAGGGCACATATATCTAACAATCTCCCACTTGTCCTAAAGCCAATTGGCTACAAGTCTAAGTCCCATCTTCTCAAGGTGGGCTTCGATCTTCTGCTGGCCCAACGGCTTTGTAAGTGGGTCTGCCACATTATCTGCGGAGTTGACTCTCTTGACCTCAACGTAACCTTTCTCAAGGTAATCGCGGATGAGATGGTATCACCGTTTGCTTGGAACTCTTCCAGCACAAACAGTCTGCCAGATGTCGACTTTCGATCATCTATATCGGACATGAAGTCCGAGTCTGTGTATCCCTGGAACTTGGAGTTCTCCATTACCAAAGACCAACATCATATCCTTAGTTCTTCTCAAGTACTTAAGGATACATTTCACAGAAGTCCAGTGTTCTTCACCTGGATTTGACTGATATCTGCTTGTGACACTCACAGCATGGGCTATATCAGGTCGTGTACATAGCATGGCATACATGAGGCTCCCTATTGCAGAAGCATAAGGGATCTTGCTCATGCGTTCTATTTCCTCAGGTGTGCTGGGGCACATCTTCTTGGAAAGATGAATACCATGTCTGAAGGGTATTAATCCCCTCTTAGAGTTTTCCATACTAAACCTCTTTAGTACTTCCTCTATGTACATCTTCTGTGAAAGTCCTAGCATCCTATTCGGTCTATCCCTATAGACCTTAATTCCTAGAATAAAGGATGCTTCACCTAGGTCTTTCATGGAGAATTCCTTGGACAACCACATCTTGACTGATGTCAACATGGGAATATCATTCCCAATAAGGAGGATGTCATCCACGTACAATACGAGGAAGACAACAGCGCTCCCACTGACCCTTTTGAAAACACATGGTTCCTCTTCATTTTTGATGAAACCAAACTTTTTGATCACATCATTGAAACGAGTGTTCCAGCTCCGAGATGCTTGCTTAAGTCCATATATGGACCTTTGCAGCTTGCAAACCTTGTGATCAGTATCACTGGATGTGAAACCTAGCGGCTGTTCCATATAGATATCTTCCTCAAGATATCCATTTAGGAATGCCGTTTTCACGTCCATTTGCCATATTTCATAATCGAAATAGGCTGCAACAGCAAGCAATGTGCGGATGGATTTTAGCATAGCTACCGGGGAAAAGGTATCCTGATAGTCAATGCCTTCGCATTGACTATAACCTTTTGCCACCAGTCTAGCCTTGAATGTCTCCACATTCCCATCTGCACCAATCTTTCTCTTGAAGATCCATTTACACCCAATAGGTACTATACCTTCTGGTGGATCTACCAAGGTCCAGACTTGGTTTGAGTGCATCGAGTCAATTTCTGACTGCATTGCCTCTAGCCATTTCTCGGAGTCGATATCTGATATCGCCTCGTTGTAGGTTTTGGGATCATCACCATGAGCACCATTACCTATGAGGAACATTTCCTCTACATCCTCTGAAATAATACCTAAGTATCTTTCAGGGGGATGGGAAACTCTTTCCGATCTACGAGGTGGAGGAGGTAGTGTTCTTATTGGCTCAACCTGATTTGGTTCCACTTGGTCCTTAGCTCGTTCTGCTTGTGAGACTTTCTCATCAAGCTTGATCTGTTTTCCAATGCCGCTATCTTGAATAAACTATTTTTCAAGAAAGATGGCATGTCGACTCACAATCACATTGTGGTCTTCTGGAATGTAGAAATAGTATCCTAATGACTCTTTAGGATATCCTATGAATCGAGCTCTAAAGGACCTAAACTCTAACTTGTCCGCTTGTTGTCTTTTGACATGAGCCGGACAACCCCAAATTCTGAGATGACTCAGACTTGGTTTCTTACCATGCCATATCTCATACGGTGTGGTAGGAACGGTTTTAGAGGGAACCCTATTCAGTAGATAGATTGAAGTTAACAATGAGTGTCCCCAAAGAAAATCAGGGAGGTCTGTGAAGCTCATCATGGATCGAACCATATCCAATAGAGTCCGATTTCTCCATTCTGAAACCCCGTTGAGTTGAGGTGTTCCTGGTGGAGTCCATTGAGAGACTATGCCATTATCCTTAAGATAGTCTAGGAATTCTCGGCTAAGGTATTCACCTCCTCGATCTGATCGAAGAACCTTAATGGGTTTTCCTGTTTGTTTTTCTACTTCATGTCTGAATTCTTTGAACTTTTCAAAAGCTTCAGACTTATGTCTCATAAGATACACATACCCATACCTAGACAGATCATCGGTAAAGGTAATGAAGTAGACAAAATTGCCTCTAGCCGGCACATCGAAATGGGCCGCACACATCAGTATGTACTAGGGCAAGGAGATCTGTGGCCCTCTCCCCATGTCCAACAAAAAGGGAGTTTAGTCATTTTGCCTTGAAGACAAGATTCACAAGTTGGATATGACTCAAAAGTCAATGGACTCAATAGCCCATTTTTCTCCAATTTGTTAATCCTATCTTCTGCTATATGACCTAATCTCAGGTGCCATAGATATCTGTCGTTTGGACTATCCCTAGGTCGTTTGGCATTCACGTTTTGCTCGATAGTTAAAACAGGTACATCAATATGTAGCTGATAAAGACCATTAACAAGAAAACCATTTGCAATTTTATTTCTTTCATAAAGAATGTTACAATGGTCCTTAAAGAAGGTGATCACATAACCTTCTTGTGCTAAGCATGAAACAGAAATCAAATTCCTGCTAGCTGCAGGCACATAATAACAGTCTTTTAAAACTAAGTCTAAATCAGATGGTAATCGTAGAGGGTATGTTCCCACGGCTACTACAGCAACTCTTGCTCCATTACCGACGCGTAGGATCATGTCTCCATCCCTCAGCCTCCTGCTATCTTCAAGACCCTGCATAGAAGTGCACAGATGAGCACTAGAACCAGAGTCAAAAGAAATCGTAAGGTTAGACTCAATAACGAGCATACCTCTAGAAGGACTTTCCTTCTTGTTCTTCAGGGTGGCCAGGTAAGTAGGGCAGTTCTGCTTTTAATGGCCGTCGCTATTGCAATGGAAACACTTTCCTTTGCCATCGCCAAGTTTGAGGCACCAAAAGTCTCTATTGGATAGGAACTCCATCTCCTTTTTGGATTTCGATTAGACTCCTCCTAAGAACCAACTTTGACTAGTCTTAGGCACCATCTAAGGATGAATCCAAGGGACTCTATTCCCATCCATCAGATTTTGATCTGATTTCATAAAGGGTTATGATTGGTTAAAAGAAGAGGAGTTGGATCATGCATAGTCTATAAATAAGACCCTGCGCCCAACTCAAAAAGATATGAAAATTCTCCATGCCGCAAAGCTGTCTGATAAGTATCATAAATTTATCAATAAAAGTATTAATTTATTAATTAATTTATATTAATTTTTAAAAATTATTAATCAATTTATATATAATTTTTGAAAAATTCATATTTTTATTAATTAAAAAATTAATTAAAAAATAATAAAAATTAATAAAAATTAAAAAATAAAATTTTATTATAAATTGAAAGAGCTCATTTTTTTGATCACAATGAAATAAATTTCAAGTAAAACGGAGCTAAAATGAAAAAGATATGAATTTTTAAAGATATAAAATAAATAAAAATTAAATAAAAAAAGAAAATAGCTCAGCCGGCTCCGTAAGCCAAGCCACCAAGCCAAGCCAAGCCATTAAAGTTGACTCAGCTATTGAAGCCATTAGCCGATCCACGATACAGGTGTGGACCGCCAGCTCAGCAGCAACCGACGAATCACACCGCGACACGTGGCAAACCTAGACCCTTAAAGGGTCTACAGAAATTTATCGCGGCTCATAGGGCAATCTGGTCATTTCACTCGGCGACAAAAGTGCTGATTGGCTGTGGTGTGTGGTATGGCCATTCCACACGGTCCATGGGAATAGTGATTGCGCAATCGGACGGATGTGGCTGTTTGCGGTCAGGATCGGACGGCTGTGGTTGCTTCCGGATTTGATTCAGCTGCAGACATCATACGGATCACCATCGAATAGCAGCACTCAATCCAGGAAATTATCCGATGGTCCAGAAAGCTCCCAACGGCGATCAAACTCTTAGGCGCATGATTTACGGCCAGATTTCCTCCATCAAGCATGACCCAACGGCCAGAAATTAATTTGACTTGATCTGGGCCAATACGCATCCGATTTTGATGATTTTTGGACCGTTGGATTCCTATTGAATGGCTGGATTTTATCAAATTTATCAGAGACATATCAGAGCTATTTTGATTCAAATTTTACTCAAATTATTTTATATTTTGATGATTGCAAAGGCCATTAGTCCCACATTGCCTTTAGAAAAAAATATCCAGCCTCCTAGCACTAATAAAAAGGACCCTAAGCTATAAAGACTAATGTGAAATCAATATCTCGATCAAGGTGAAGCTTTGATACAGGACGAAGCTAGGCTATGGGTTAAAGGCTGCTTCGAAGCAATGGGTGCCGAGAAGAAGAGCCGAGCTTCTACACCATCTTTCTACCAATGCCGATCCAAGATCAAAGATCAGGCTATTTTATTTTATTTTTTTTTCTTTTTAAATTTTATGTATTTAAATTCTAAAATTTTAATTAATAAAAATTTTATATTTGCATTTTAATTTTTTATTTTTTATTTTTATTATAATTTAATTTTTATACTTTAATTATTACTTTTTATTTTATTGTAAGTAGATGCTAAGATCTAACTAATAGATCTTAGTACCAAGTTTAAATTTCTGCACCTTTTAATTTTTGCTTTTAATTTTTCGACTTCACTTTTGATTCTAAAAACTCAAATTCTTTTCTTCTTTTCTTTTCAAAAATCAAAGATTTCAAATCTAAAAATACTATCTTTCCTGTGGATTCGACCTGACTCACTGCTATCTATGCATTTTTAATAATTTTAAGAAGTCGGATTAAACGGATAAACATGGTGTCTTAATGACAACATCACATTCTTATCAAGTTTTTGGCGCCATTATCGGGGAAGGCACGGACATTAAATTTTTGATCTCTTTGATTTTTCTATAAATAAATTATAAATAAAATTTCTACTTTCTTATAAATATTGCTTACTAATTTTTTTTTATTATTTTGCAGAAAAAAAGATTAAAGAACAAAAAGAATCAGGAGTTTTGCTTGGTGAGATCAATCCTAACCCTAGTCCTCTTTTTTATTTATTTATTTATTTATTTTATTTTTAAATTAATTTTAAAAAATATTCATTTAAACCTAATTAAAAGCCTCATGATAAGATTAGAAACCCTAACTGCTTAGAGCATGCATCATATTTTTTTTATTTTTTTTATTTTTATTTTTTTTTTGGTGATTGCTGGAGGCAAGGTAAGCCTTTCAGAATTCAATTAGTTACATGCATCTATTTAAATTGCATAAAAACCTTTGATTGAATTTTTTTTTTTCATGCATATTCATATTAAATCAAATTAAGGGCACAACCCAATTAAACAAGATAAGGTAGGGATTTCATCACCCTTCCTTAGCCCACAAACAACCAACTAGCATCTTGCATTGACCAAAGCTTTTAATTTTTTAAATCAATTAAGACATACCTCTAGGAACTCAAGCTCAATAGGAAAGGGAATCCTAAGAGTTGAACCGGGTTGGATAAGTCAATTTGACTGATGTCTAGAAAGTGGTTCAGGGATGACTGGGCCCGAAGGAAGGTGGTTTTTAATTGGTTCCGTTCGCTTACTTGGCCAAGCACAATTGGTGTCTAAGGCAAGCAACGGAGGGACTCCCACCAACCTTACACTTGCCTAGCTAGTTGATTAGCTAATCCTACACTCTGGAGGGCTTGAAGGTGACCTTAGCAGTTTAGGAGCTGTTTAGATCTTCAGGATACCCTTAGTCAGGCTTGATTGACCACTTGATTGCTAACCCAACATCAAACCTACAATTAAATTTAATTCTTATCTCTCTTCTTAGTTCTAAAGACTCCTAGGACCTCTTCTTTAGAACTTTTTTTTTGCCTTTCTCCTCTAAAAAAATAAAATAAAATAAAATAAAAATTAAATTTAACTAACTAAAAAATATTTAAAAAAATAAACTTAATTAATATAATAATATATTAACTCTTTAAATATAATAATAATAAAAATATAATATTTAGACAATTCTAAATTTTTATTTGAACAATAGTTTAGGGTTGCATAATATCATATATGGTAGAAAATTAACTTTTACCTGATACTAGTTAACCCAACCATAATAATCAAATGGCTAATCTGAACCCTAGTCCCAAAAATTAGGTAAAGTTGACCCTTCTTGTCTAAAATAGATCAACTCCCAATCTAGATCAACAATCTTCTGCACAATTCACTATCATCTTCTAATTATCAGGAGGATATCTCAATCTGTGCAAGCCCAACCCATTGATGTGAGTGAAATGTCCTATGGCTTGCAATTCCATATTTTTATCCAAGACAAAGTTCAAGCCTGCTCAAGGATACTCCAAATTGAATTAATCGATCATTTATAAATTCATTATAATCTCAGATATGGAGTAACTAATAATTTTCTTGCCTCCCAATAGACTCAGGCTCAACCCAAATTTTCCTATCCAAAAACTAATCAAAATAGGCCCCCAATCCAAAACTATCCATATAATAATGCCGCTTAGTCAGTTTACCCAGCCATCATATTATAAATCAACCCTCATTACCAACTCCTCACCAGACCAATCTAGCTGATGATAGATTCTAACCAACTTCAACATTGATTCTAACTCACAACAGCAATCTATCGCGCCAGACTAGAAGCTCAAATAGGATAATTAGTTCGAGTCTAATATGAGGAGAGAACTAGATCATACCGAACCTACCAATTTCAAAACATCCACTAATGTCCACCCATCTCTGACTAAGTTATCAATTTATGTCTCACCTAAGAATCCCCAATTTTGGAATACAAAGTAATTCCCGACTTTAAAAGCTTAGGATTCCTTATGGTTACCCCGATACCAGAGACCAGGTGAGAGAGGCTAGTACTGTGCTAGCAAAATAAAAATTTAGAGGAATGGTTAGCTATTGAGAACACCACATAGAAGGAAACCCAAGCCAGAAATTAGTACTGATGCCTAGTTCCAATTTTAAGATGAAGATAGAAATAGAGAAAACGAGAATTAGATGTTTATCAAGACCATTATAAACCTATGTCCTATCCTTTAACCCTAGAAGTGGTTCTTCTTATAAAATCAAAAGGAATGTAATGAAATATCAATGGATTGTTTAAGCAGATCACATTATTAACTTCAGACTTAAAACCGCTTTAGTCACCATCCAGCCAACCTTGAATCAAACTTAAATCCTAATACAAAAA
>QRFJ01001519.1:130171-174829 GCA_006176705.1 Cocos nucifera | reverse complement strand
TTAGGAGGAGTCTAATCGAAATCCAAAAAGGAGATGGAGTTCCTATCCAATAGAGACTTTTGGGTGCCTCAAACTTGGGTGCACGCCACCCTTAGCATGCGCCCTCCTCCTTGCCCAATTCTGATAGAGGGATAGGCCCCCACCAACTCTCCAATAGGTGCGTGACACATGGACAGAAGTCAAAGTATCAATGATCAACATTTAACGAGTCAAAGGTCAACTTTTGACCAAAGTAAAAGGACGAGAAATGGCAGGTAAACAAAAATGGTAGGTATTCTCTTACAAAATAAAACAACCCTTTTTTGATCTGGACAGGCTCCAGTCAGACCAAGTGAAGGCCTCTGATCGAGCATAAACTTCTTCGGCTCAGTCAGAACAACTATTTAAGATTGTAAAAGAAAGAACGTTAGGTTCAATCGAGTGCTAGCATGATTTCTTTGAACATAATTGAATCTCATTCAGATCAATTGAACTAGATCAATTTAATTGATGATCATCAGATTCAAACCCTTATTTGTGTGATCTAGTTAGGTTCAGCTCTATATGGTAATGGGATATGTCATGATCTCTATCATCGACATCATCAAAACTGCTTTCCATGGATCAAAACTCTTCTGATTTGAATAGCTAGAATGATCGATCATCTAAATCATTCTAATTGCTCCCAAAATCAACCTATGACACCTAGCAGTATATGGTGGCAACCCATCAAAGTTGAATGCAAACCTCTTGGTGCAGCTACCTGTGTGATTAAGTTCTTCTATCTTGAGCCTCGATCAGATTAGGATTAAGGTGAACTCATTAAACCCTAGTTTCTGTCATATGATGTAATCACTCGATTCAAGTCCGATGTGAAAACTTAAATAGAAACTCTTTTTATTATTTTACTCTGCCATGGCTATGGGCTTCTAGACTTGATTCTCATGATTATCATAGGGCTGCTCCTCTACCATCGAGGTAGATAGATTCCATCTTGATGCAATCCAGTTCCTACAATGAACATGCTATAGCCAACATACACCTTAGGATTTCGAATGGCTAGGAGATCGAGTTATGGTGTAGTAAAACTATAACATCCTCAAGGTGAACTGTCGATGCACCTCAGATCAAAGAACCAGATGCACCACTGTAGCATCGAGTTAGTCATTGACGAGAAGGTAGACTTCCTAATGACTGCTCGAGGTGGTCATGCTCAGTGCCCTCGTTCTCTAATGAGTATCTGTACTCTTGCTCTGGTGTCTCCACACCATAGACTCAAGACTCATCTACTAGAAAGAAGTGATTGTACACCAATCTTTCAGATCAATCACCATCCTCGTGATGATCCTATGGTCGGAAGCATTTTATGAGTTAATTATGATTATTCATGTCTTAAATTTTCAACTCTTGAAAATATGAATTATCATTACCATTAACTCAAAGGATGTATCACAGACACTAAATACACATATATGATAGAAAATAATCCATTTTATTGATTATATCAAAATTACAATTTTGCCCCTAGTAGTGTATTACAAGTGTCAGCCAATTTTGGCTTCTAGGGCACATATATCTAACAGAACATGCACCTTCTTGGCTTTCTTCTTCTTATTCTTCTTTCCTTTCCCAAAGAATCGAGAATGAGAAGATGAACCTCCCACTAAGTTCATGGACTTCTTATGGAGTTGGTGATCCTTCTCAAAGCTTTGAAGTAATCCCAGTAACCCATGGTAGTCCACGTCAAGCTTTTGACATTCTATAATATGTAAGAAATGGGAGATAAGACATGGACAGTGAGTTTAGTATTGCATCTTTTCTAAGTTGTTTATGCAAGAAAAAGCGAGCTTGCTTAGGCGCTCTATCAGCTCGATCATGTACAATACACGATCAGTGACAGAGGCACCATCCCGCATTCTGACATTGAAGATGACACAACTAGTCTTGTATCTCTCAACATCATCGGATGTACCAAAAGAATCCTCCAACACTTGGAGCATTTTATTTAGATGAGCTATCTCAAACTTGCGACTGAACTCGTTGCTCGTCGCAGCCAGCATAATGAAGTGCACCATGGTTCGGTTACTGAGCCACTTTTGATAAGTGTCTCAGACTATTCCACGTGCATTAGCAGCTGGCTCCTCAGATGCAGGATCCATCAACACATATAGGATCCATTCATGCTCCAGGATAATCTTGAACTTTCGGTACCAGCTACCAAAGTTGGATCCCACCAACTTATCATTGTCCAATAATGATCGAAGTGATAGAGAAGTGGCCATGTCTGCACAAAGAAAAATCAAAATCTAATCAATAATTGAATCATTAAATCTAAAGATTTATACTTTGATCAAAAGATTTCTTCCATTATTTTATTCAAATTGGTAGCCTCTACCTCTAATTCGAGGAATTATCCTAATTCCTTAGTGGGTACTAGAATCCACATAGACTATACACAAGTCCAACTTTGGTTGGCCCACCCATGTACATTTAAGGATAGGGTCATAACCAATTATTTCTCTAAATAATTTTCAGTAATTAAATTTTGCCCCAGGCCCTGATCAGTTGACTTTGGCCTTCTCAGAAAAGGATCCAGTTAGGTCCAACCATTAACATGACCATACTTGGCCCATCCAATCAATCAATGATCAGGCCTAACTTTTGTTGGCCCATCTGACCACCATTTAGAAAGATGCATCCAAGAGATCATATACTGAAAGATAATTCCATCAACTGATAAGCACCAGGCCTTTAGGCCTCTAATGATTATCCAACTAATGGATCAACTATCATCCACTTTAATGGGAGGCTATGATCCAGTTATTATATAACTATTTTATTTTAGAAATCTAATAATTTTAGAGGATTTATTTATAGAAGTAGATCAGATTAACCAGCTTGTCATTATATTCCTACTAACTTCACTAAGTCAGCTTAAGGAAGACCATTAATAGGCTGGTCTAGGAGCACCTAAATTAGTCAAACTGATTTCGCTAGCTGACATGGGTTAGCTTGGATAGTCATATGATTCGATCAAAACATAATCTCACTAAGAGGCTAGGTAAGTTCGATCAGTGGAAGGGTCTACTAGGCTTATCTTAGACACCATAAAAAATGGTCAGATAAGCAGGTTGCCAATTAAAAATCACTAATCTGGTTTATCTTAGACACCAACTGATTTAATTAGTTTCAATTAGATCAATCTAATAGTTCATGCTAGACCGCATAGCCAAAAATCAAGTCCATCTTAGGTCTTGTTAAAGACATGGACTCGACCAACTACAACTATTGTAATTGATCTAGAGAATTCCTGACCTAATCTAAGACAATAATTGATTAGATTTCATCAAATCTTAAATTAAATCCATTATTTAATCTAACCTTAGGTCTATCCCAATTAATGGACCTAATCCCCACTAATCCATTAACCCAATGTATTATGATTCGTGTCATAGGATCTTTAATTTACAATCCTAGAATCTAATCAAATAACTTTTTAATTCTTAATTAAATTTTGGGCTGAGGGTTGGGGTTTGGCTTTTTGAAAATAGTTTTCATATTTATAAAATATTTTTATAATATGGTTCTATCAACCAAGTTGCATGTTTAATTCATAATCAATATGCAAGTAACATAAATATGAATCTACTTTAGATCTAATCTAAATAGGTTCATGTAATTGAAATAGTTTTAATAATAATCAATCATAAATCCTCCTAGATCAAATCTAACATATTTATGAAGGTTAAAATTAGATTAAAATATTTTTAATTAGATCATAAATTTTTTTTGATCTAATCTAAAATTTTATGATCAATATTTTAGATCTGCACATACTAGGACAACCTATTCACTACAAGGGGTACACCTTATAGCAGGACAATCTTATGGCAGTCTGTGCAATCTAAAATATATATTTTTTTAATTTTAAATTTAATAATTAAATTATAAATTAGATCTAATTTAAAAAATAATCTAGACATGTACAAAAATCATTTAGTAAGAACCTACACTCTGATACCAATTAATGGAACCAGATCTAGGGTTTCATAGGTAGATCTTGAAACTTTTTCAAGATCTTACAGTGAAATATTTAAATAAATCTAAAATTTATTTAAATAACTATGTAAACATCTAGATCTTAAATTTATTATATGATCAGAGCATGATATTAAATTAAAAATTAAAATTAAATAAGAAAGAAAAAAGGTTGATCAAATCAACCTTACACCACATCAAATGTAGGTATGAAGTTTATAGATCAGATCTATTACCTGAGTAAGTTTAGATATTCTAACTTATTGATCCAAGCTTAAGAATGATGTCACGAGCTGCACACTTGTCCAAGCTCTAGGAGTCATCCACACGAGCCTATGATCTCTGATCTGAAGTTCGATGCAGAAAATCAGCACAGCATACTAGTACTATGCTGATCCTTCTTCGATGGTCGATCCAATGCTCCCTTCATCCAAATTTAGACTCTCCAAAATATGAGAAGGAAGATGAGAGTTTGCTGATCTAAGACTCTCTCAAACAAATATAAAAGAAAGGAGGATGGGTTGAAAATAAAACAGCCCTAGAAGAAGACTCTTTTCTTCTTCTCTTTTCTCTCACCGAGACACCTAGTTTGGTGCCTATGAAACCCCCATGCCCAAGGACCCTCTTCCTCTGATTTTTGCACACCCTAAACCTCTTCCAAATCTATATATTCCACGTAAAGATCAGAACAAAATTCGTTCAATAAATAGGGAAAAGGAGGAGTCCAAGTTAGGTCAAATTCCTAGACTAGAAGTATCCAAACATGGGAAGTTGTTGGGGCGCCCAACTCTTGGGCGCCACCTCCATAATTTTTGGCGTAGACCAGCAAGGGAGGGAATACAAAAAAGAAGATTATTTTTATAGAATAAGAGAAGAATTAATTAAAAGAGGGGGTGGCACTCAAGGTAAGATGTTTTGGTCAACAAGGATTCTATCTCATAGAATCCTAAGCAAAACCAATTTCTCCTTTGACTTGGTCTTCCACCTAACCTCCAAATATGACTTGGAGGGAGAGAGCAGGCATGGAAATCAGGAAGAAAGGGATTTTCCATAAAAAATATCTAAAAAATAGGTATGGAGGGCGTTGGGACCAAGGTGGCACAAGGAGATAGAGAGTCCTAGTCACACTAGGACTCCTATTTTGACTTGGTCAAACAAGATCTTTTAACCAAATAAAATTAAGATTAAACCAATCCAATTAAATAAAATCCTAATCCATTTAAGAACTTAATTAAATTAAATTAAATTAGATTTAATTTTTATTTATTTTTTAATAAAATTAAAATATTAGGTTAATCCGAGTCCTAGTTAGACTAGGACTAGTTCATCCTTGCACTTGGCTTATCCAATAAACCAATTGAAATTAATCCAATCAAGCTGAAAACAAATCTAATTAAATTATATTTAATTAGACTTAATCTCAACCTATTGACTTAATCAAATTAAGCCAATTAGAAATTCAATTACTAATCAATCTCTCTGCAATACTTGCACTAGATCAAACACCAATCGTATTGATTGTTTAACCCTAGAACAATTCTTAATTGTTGATTAACCATCCGATCAGATCATAAGCTCTAATGTGTGTGACCACATAGGTCTGAACCTAAGTCGATAGCATAGAAATAAATTTTTATACCAATCAAAATGACCATCAAGCAATGATACCTGACGGCTGGATAGGTCGAAGGTGTAGAACACTATCCTTAGAACCCATGTGGATATAGTTTCCATATAATTCATCTCCTTGACCACAATGCTCATAGGACACATCAGAGTTCAACTATCAATCCTGATTAGGTTATACATATTGTATTTCAAAATACCAAATCCATCTGATGGATTATCCTATCCAAGGTTTTGCTATAGTGATACATTCTTCTTCAACTCTTGAAGTGGTCAATTTCATTTTGATCACACTCCAACTTTGCAAGTACTTGACTATGCCTAGAAGCCTTTCATTGCTGAATTAGAAATTTAGTTAGTTCAGTACCAAAGCATAATGAGTTGCTTGCAAGTCACTAAGATGATCTCAGGTCTAAGGGATAGTTATACCTATATCCTATCAGAGACATTCTCGATAGCAGAATGCTCTGGAGTTGGTCACATTCAATGACGATGTACCCATACATCTTACTTATATGCCATACCAGTATCTCCACACACCTTGGTTAATAGGACAACCAACCTATATATCATATAGCGACCTATGCTCGATAGATGCAGTCATCCTAATTAACAACCTATCATTAGGTCATAAACAAATTTAAGGACTAATCAATAAATTTTCTTTTTATCAAAACTAAATAGTCCTAAGAACTTCATCACAACAATAGAGTTCATTAGAAGATGTAAACTTATGATAAAAAATGATGCTAAAATTTTTCTTATTAATTAATAAATCAATTATAATATCTTAACCGTCAACAGGCTGATGATTGGCTTTGGAACATAATTTCTAACAACTTTCACTTATCCTAAAACCACTCGGCATAGTATCTAATACCCATCTTCGACTTATGATTGTCGAACACCTTGATTGCTAAGACTTCAGTGAAGGGGTCGGCTAGGTTCTTCTTTTCATTAATCTTCTGAAGATCAACGTTACTATGATCCACGATCTCATGGATCAAATAGAAGTAGCGTAGAATGTGCTTTGTTCGCTGGTGTACCTTTAGTTCCTTTGCTCGAGCTATAGTGTCAGTGTTGTCGTAGTAAAGTAGGACTAGACCATCAATGAAGGATGCTACTCCGAGCTCGGTGATGAACTTCCTCAGCTACATAGCTTTTTTTGCTGCATTTAATGCTGCCATGTACTCTGCTTCGTAAATAGAGTCAGCCACTGTATGCTGCTTAAAACTTTTCCAGCAGATGGCTTTACCATTTAGAGTAAAGATATACCCCGACATACTTTTACTATCATCATGATCAGATTGAAAGTTGAAGTTTGTAAACCCCACAAGCTTCAGATCTAACTCACCATAATCCAACCATTGGTTCTTAGTATTTCTCAAATACTTAAGGATGGTTTTAACCATCTTTCAATGATTTTTGCTATGGTCAGACTGGTATCTACTCACTACTCCTAGTGAGTATGCCACATCTGGTCTCGTACATATCATTGCATACATAATAGATCCTACTGCCGAAGCATATAAAATTTTACTCATACGCTTTTTCTCTTCAGGAGTTGTCGGACAATCCTTCTTAGAGAGAGAAATTTCTTAGCCTATTGAAAGATAGCACTTTTTGGAATTCTCCATGCTGAACCTCTTCAACACAGTTTCTATGTACGTGGATTGAGATATACCAAGCATCCTTTTAGATCTATCGCTATAGATCATCATCCCTAGGATGTAGGATGCTTCACCCAAGTCCTTCATGGAGAACTATGATGACAACCAGACCCTTGTAGTGCGGGGATGCCATTTTCGATTAAGAGAATATTGTCTACGTACAAAATAAGGAATACCACTGCTGGACCATTTGCTAATTTGTAAATGCAGGGTTCTTCTCCATTCTTAATGAAGCCATACATTTTGATCATTTTATCAAAATGCATGTTCCAACTCCAAGATACCTGCTTCAATTCATAAATGGATCTCTAAAGCTTGCACACCTTGGACTCATTTATGGATGTGAATCCTTCAGGATGTATCATATATATCTCTTCGGTTAGCTCTCCATTTAGGAAAGCTGTCTTCATATCCATCTACCAGATCTTATAGTCCAGATGGATAGCAATGGCAAGCATGATCCGAATGGACTTGAGTATTACCACAGGAGAAAACGTCTCATCATAGTTAATACCATAATGTTGACGATACCCCTTGACAATCAGACAGGCTTTATAGGTCTCCACCTTTTCATCCACGCTCCTCTTCCTTTTGAAGACCCATTTACATCCAATGGATTTAACCCCTTCAGGTGGGTCAACTAATATCCATACATCATTGACCTTCATGAAATTCATTTCAGGTCTCATGGCTTCTAGCTATTTTTTAGAGTCGGATCTCTACATCGCATCCATATAAGTGATCGGATCCTCATTATTATCATCGAGTTTGATGGGATCACCATCCTGGATCAAGAAATCATAGTATCTATCTGGATGGTGCGGTACTCTATCGGATTGCCATAATGGTGTGGGTTCACTAGGCTTTGGATCTGATCTGATCAAATCTGACTTAGGTTCAACATTCTGTGTCGAACTTTCTACCTGTTGAACTTCATCAAGTTCAACCTTAGAGATAATAGTTCCTTCATCAAGGAACTTTTTCAAAAAGGTTGTCCTAAGGCTGACGAACATCTTTTGCTCATCAGCATGGTAGAAATAGTATCCTTTGATCTCTTTTGGGTACCCTATGAATGTACACTTATCAGACCTAGGTCCAAGTTTGTCTATAACTAATCATTTAACATAAGCCGAGCACCCACAAATCCTAAGGTGTGAGAGTGCTGACTTACGCCCTGTCCATATCTCTTATGGGGTTTCAACTACAGACTTACTTAGAATCCTATTTAATAGATAATAAGTTGATTCAAGTGCATATCTCCAAAAGGATATCGACAAGCTGTCAAATCCCATCATGGATCGAACCATGTCTAACAAAGTCTGATTTCTCCTTTTCGACACACCATTATGCTGTGGTGTTCCAAGCAAAGTCTATTGGAAGAGAATTCCATTCTCTCCTAGATATGTTAAAAACTCATCAGAAAGGTATTCTCCTTCTTGGTCAGATCGAAGAGTTTTAATACTTTTTTCAGTTTATTTTTCTACTTTACTTTGGAATCGTTTGAATATTTCAAAAGAATCCGACTTATGTTTCATCAAATAGATATATCCATATCTGGATAGATCATCTGTGAAAGTGATGAAGTAGACATATCCACCTCTGGCACTTGTGCTCATTGGTCCACATACATTAGTATGTACTAGACCTAAGAGCTCGTTGACTCTCTCACCATTTCCAATGAAAGGTGACTTGATCATTTTACCATGAAGATAGGACTCATAGATTGGAAGTGATTCACAATCATTAACTTCGAGAATTTTCTCCTGTGTCAACCTATTTATCCTGTTCTTATTTATATGACCTAGCCTACAGTGTTATAAGTAGATATCTGATACACTACCTAACTAGGGTGCTTGCCAGTAGAATAGATTACATTAACAAATTATGATAATATATATACACCATTGTTCAATTGTCCATGGAAAGCAGCAATACCATTCATAATGATATTATAAACTCATTTCTTTATTGAAATTTCATAATTGTTCATGGCCAAAAGGCCTATAGAAATGATATTTAAAAAGAAACTAGGATAGAAATGACAATCACTAAGAACAACGGTATGAGATTCAAATACAAGTTTTAGAATTCCTAAATCTAAAACTAGAATTGGTCTTCCATCTCCAACGTTCAGAAATCTCTTACCTTGCTCGAATCTTCTATTGACCTGCAACCCCTTCAATGAATTGCAAATATGGTAAGGGCTATCAGTATCCAATACCCAATCAGTAATATCACAAATAGAGAAATTGCAAGGAGTTATCATATAAATACTTTGCCCAGCAATAGCTTGCTTCTTTCTCTGCCTGTTCAGGTCTTAGGAGGCAATGTACTGAGGATAGTTCTTCTTTCAGTATCTCTGCTTCTTGCAAAAGAAGCATTCGGCTTGACTCTTATCAGGCTTGGTCTTTGAGATCTGAGCCTGCATAGGTGTCCTAGCATGAACATGCACCTTCTTGGCTTTCTTCTTCTTATTCTTCTTGCCTTTCCCAAAGGATTGAGAATGAGATGATGAACCTCCCACTAAGTTTACCAACTCCTTATGGAGTTGGTGATCCTTCTCAAAGTTCTGAAGTGACCTCAGTAACCCGTGATAGTCTACTTCAGGCTTCTGACATTCTATAATGTGTAAGAAATGAGAGATAAGACTTGGGTAGCGAGTTCAGTATTGCATCTTTTTTAATTTATTTGTGCAAGAAAAAGTCGAGCTTGCTCAAGTGCTCTATCAGCTCGATCATGCATAATACATGATCAATGATAGAGGCACCATCCTACATTCTAGCATTGAAGATGATACAACTAGTCTTGTGCCTCTCAATATCATCGAATGTGCCAAAAGAATCCTCCAACACTTGGAGCATTTTGTTTGACTGAGCTGTCTCAAACTTATGACTAAACTCATCGCTCGTCATAGCCAGCATAATGCAGCACACCATGGTTCAGTTACTGAGCCATTTCTAATAAGTGTCTCTGACTGTTCCACGTGCATTGGCAGCTGGCTCCTCAGGTGCAGGATCTGTCAGCACATATAGAATCCATTCATGCTTTAGGACAATCTTCAACTTTCGATATCAGCTACCAAAGTTAGGTCCCACCAATTTATCATTGTCCAATAATGATCGGAGTGATAAAGAAGTGGCCATGTTTGCACAAAGAAAAACCAAAATCTAATTAGTAATTGATTAATTAAACCTAAAGATTTGGACTTTAATCAAAAAATTTCTCTTACTATTTTATTTGAATTGGTGGCCTCTATCTTCAATTTGAGGAATTACCCTAATTCCTTAGTAGATACTAGAATCCACATAGACTGTACACAAGCCCAACTTTGGTTGGCCCACCCATGTACATCTAAGGATAGGTTCATAACTAATTATTTTTCTAAATAATTTTTAGTAATTAAATTTTTTCCTAAGCCCTGATCAATTGGCTTTGGCCTTCTCAGAAAAGGATCCAGTTAGGTCCAACCATTAACATTACCATACTTAGACCATCCAACCAATGAATGATCAAGTCCAACTTTGGTTGGCCCACCTGACCACTATTTAGAAAGATGTATCCAAGAGATCATATAATGAATGATAATTCCATCAACTGATAAGCACCAGGACTTTGGGCCTCCAATGATTATCCAACTAATGGACCTATTATCATCCACTTTAATGGGAGGCTATGATCCAGTTATCATATAACTATTTCATTTTAGGGATCTAATAATTTTATATGATTTATTTATAGAAGTGAGTAGGTTAGATTAACTAGCTTGTCATGATCTTCCTACTAACTTCACCAAGTCAGCTTAAGGAAGACCATTAATAGGCTGGTCTAGGAGTACCTAAATCAGTCAAACTAATTTACCTTGCTGACATAGGTTAGCTCGGATAGTCAAGCAATCCGATCAAAACATAATCACACCAAGAGGTCAGGTAAGTTCGATTAGTAGAAGGGTCTACCAGGCTTGCCTTAGACACCATCAGAAATGGCCAGATAAGTGGGCTGCCAATTAAAAATCACTGATTAGGTTTACCTTAAATACGAATTGATTTAATTAGTTTTAATTAGATCAACCTAATAGTTCGTGCTAGACCACGTAGCCAAGAATCAAGTCCATCTTAGGTCTTGTTAAAGACATGGACTTGACCAACTATAACTATTATAATTGATCTAGAGAATCCTTGATCTAATCTAAGACAATAATTAATTAGATTTAGTCAATTCTCTAATTAAACCTATTCTTTAATCTAATTCTAGGTCTAATCCAATTAATGGACCTAATCTCCACTAATTCATTAACTCAATGTGTTATTATTCATGTCATAGGATCTTCAATTTACAATCCTAGAACCTAATCAAACAAATTCTTAATTCTTAATTAAGTTTTGGGCTATGGGTTGGGGTTTGGCTTTTCAAAAATAGTTTTCATATTTATAAAATATTTTTACAACATGGTTCTATCAACCAAGTTGTATGTTTAATTCATAATAAACATGCAAGTAATATAAACATGAATCTACTTTAGATCTAATCTAAATAGGTTCATGTAATTGAAATAGTTTCAATAATAATCATTCATAAATCTTTCTAGATCAAATCTAACATATTTATGAAGATTAAAATTATATTAAAATATTTTTAATTAGATCATAAAATTTTTTAGATCTAATTTAAAATTTTATGATCAATATTTTAGATTAGCACGTACTAGGACAACCTATTCACTATAAGGAATAAACCTTACAGTAGGACAACCTTATGGTAGTCCGTGCAATCTAAAATATATATATTTTTTAATTTTAAATTTAAAAATTAAATTATAAATTAGATCTAATGTAAGAAATAATCTAGACATGCACAAAAATCATGTAATAAGAACCTAGGCTCTGATACCAATTGAATGAGCCAGATTTAAGGTTTTATAAGTAGATCTTGAAACTTTTCAAGATCTTGCAGTGAAAGACTTAAATAAATCTAAAATTTATTTAAATAACCATGTAAACATCTAGATCTCAAAACTATTATATGATCAAGGTATGATATTAAATCAGAAATTAGAATTAAATAAGATAGAAAAAAGATTGATCAAATCAACCTAGATCTACACTACATCGAATGTAGGTATGAAGTTTATAGATCAGATCTATTACCTAAGTAAGTTTAGATGTTCTAACTTGCTGATCTAGGCTTGAGAATGATGTCACAAGCCACACATACGTCCAGCCTCTAGGAGTCATCCATACGAGCCTATGATCTTTGATCTGAAGTCCGATGCAGGAAATTAGCACAACATGCTAGTACTATGCTGATCCTTCTTAGACGATCGATCCGATGGTTCCTTCTTTGAAATTTGGACTCTCTAAAATATGAGAAGGAAGATGAGATTTTTCAGATCTAAGACTCTCTCAAAAAAAACTCAAAAGAAAGGAGGAGAGATTGAAAATAAAATAGCCCTAGAAGAAGACCCTCTTCTTCTTCTCTTTTCTCTCACCTAGACACATCATTTGGTGCCTAGGAACCCCCACGCCCAAGGACCCTCATCCATTGATTTTTGCACACCCCAAACCTCTCCTAATGCTTTATATTTCATGAAAAAATCAAAATAAAATTCATCCAATAAATAGTAAAAAAGAAGAGTCCAATTTAGGTCAAATTCCTAGACTAGGAATATCCAAACATAGGAAGTTGTTGGGGCGCCCAACTCTTGGGAGCCTCCTCCATAATTTTTGGCATGGACCAACAAGGGAGGGAACAAAAAAAAGGAGCTTATTTTCATGGAATAAGAGAAGAATTAATTAAAAGAAGGGGCGGCACTCAAGGGAAGATGTTTTGGTCAATAAGGATTCTATCTCATAGAATCCTAAGCAAAACCAATTCCTCTTTTAACTTGGTCTTCAACCTAACTTCTAAATATGACTTGAAGGAAGAGAGGGGTTGTGGAATCAGGAAGAAAGAAATTTTTTATAAAAATATCTAAAAAATAGGTATGTGGGGTGTTGGGACCAAGGTGGCGCAAGGAGATAGGGAGTCCTAATCACATTAGGACTCCTATTTTGACTTGGTCAAACAAGATCTTTTAAACAAATAAAATCAAGATTAAACCAACCCAATTAAATAAGACCCTAATTCATTTAAAAACTTAATTAAATTAGATTAAATTAAATTTAATTCTAATTTATTTTTTAATCAAATTAGAAAATTGGGTTAATCCGAGTCCTAGTTAGACTAGGACTAGTTCTTCCTTGCACTTGGCTTACCCAATAAACTAATTGGACTTGATCCAATCAAGCCCAAACTAAATCTAATTAAATTATAATTAATTAATCTTAATCTTAGCCTATTGGCTTAATCAAATTAAGCTAATTAGTAATCCAATTGCTAATCGATCCTCTTGCAACACTTGCACTACGTCAAACACCAATCGTATTGATTGTTTAACCCTAGAACGATTCTTAATGGTTGATCAACCATCCGATCATATCATAAGCTCTAATGTGTGTGACCTCATAGGTCCAAATCTAAGTTGATAGTACAGAAATAAATTTCTATATCAATCAAAGTGATCATCTAGTAATGATACTCGACGACCAGATAGGTCAAAGGTGTAGAACTCCATCCTTAGAACCTATGCGGATATAGTTTTCATATAATTTATCCCCTTAACCATAATACTCATAGGACACATCAGAGTTCAACTATCAACTCTGATCAAGTTATCCATATTGTATTTTAAAATTCCAAATCCATCTGATAGATTACCCTGGCCAAGGTTTTGCTATATTGAAATATAGTGATACATTCCCCTCCAACTCTTAAAGTGGTCAATTCCATCTTGATCACACTCTGACTTTGCAAGTACTTGACTATGCCTAGAAGCCTTTCATTATCGAATTAGAAATTTAGTTAGTCTGGTACCAAAGCACGGTGAGTTGCTTGCAAGTCACTGAGGTGATCTCAGGTCTAAGGGATACTTATACCAATATCTCATCAGAGATATTGTCGATGGTAGAATGCTCTGGAGTTGGTCATGTTCAATGATAATGTATCCATACATCTCATCTATATGCCATACCAGTGTTTTTACATACCTTGGTTAAGAGGATAACCAACCTATATAGCATATAGCGACCTATGCTTGATAGACACTATCATCCTAATTAACAACCTATCATTTGATCGTGAACAAATTTAAGAACTAATCGATAAATTCTCTCTTTATCGAAACTAAATAGTCCTAAGAACTTCATCACAATAATGGAGTTCATTAGAAGATGTAAACTTATGATGAAAAAAGATGCCAAAATATTTTTTATTAATTAATAAATTTATTATAATATCTCAATCATCAACAGACTGATGATTGGCTTTGAAACTTAATTCTCAATAATTATATATAATTATTAATTAAATAAAATTTATTCTAATTTTTTCATCATAAATCTTTTATCTTCTAATGAACTCTTGTCTGTTGTGATGAAGTCCTTAAGACTATTTAGAATTGATAAAGAAGAATTTATCATTTAGTATTTAAAATAGTTCGCGACCAAATGATATGTTGTTACCAAAGATGATAATGTTTATCGAGTATAGATCATTGTATGCCATATAGGTTGGTTATCCTCATAACCAAGGAGTCTGGAGACACTGGTATGGCATGTAAGTAAGATGTAGGGGTACATCTGCATTGAATATGACCAACTTCAGAGCTTTTCTACTATCAAGAATTGCTCTGATGGAATATGGGCATAAGTGTCCCTCCGACTTGAGATCACCATGGTGACTTTCAAGCAACTCGCTGTGCTTTGGTGTTAGACTATCTGAATTTCTAATTCAGTGATGGATGATTTTTGGGTACAGTCAAGTACTTGAGGAGTCGGTATATGAGTCAAGATGAGACTGACCACTCTTAGTCATAGAAACTATGTTCAATAGTATTTTAATTTAGCAAAGCCTTGGCCAGGGTATTCTTACTAAGGGGTCACAGGACTAATTGCTTTGAGACACGATTTGGATGTATCTTCTAAGGTTGACAATTAAACCCTGAGTCATCCTATGCACAAAGATCAAAGAAATGTATTATGCGATAACCATATTTACGTAGGTTCTGAATGTTGTGATTGCACTATTTAGCCTATTCAGACGTCGGATACCATTGTTAGATGTTGCTTCGATTAGAATAGGAAATTGGTTCTAGTGCTACTAGCTTAGGTTCGAACCTATAGGATCACATATACTAGAGATTTCTATCCAATCTAGTGGTTGGTCAAGAAAAGTTTAATAAGTAATTTGATCACTAATTAATTTAATTCAATTAACTGATTATTTTTTGATCAAGACTAATTGAATTGGATTCATTTGGATTTGATCCGATTAGGTTATAAGATGATCTAATCATCAAGGAGGTTTAATCCCTGATTTGATCAAAAGTTTGGCTTGATTTATTCTTGATTTGATTAGAATTTAATTAAGCCTAATTAAGCCTAAATAAGTTAGATTTAATCTGATCTAATTGGACCTAACCAATTTCTATTGGATTGGTTTAATTAGATGACTATTGTAAGACTAGTTTGACTAGTCTTCCCATGTGCCACATCACCCTTTTGAATTGTGCCATCCTTTCTCCACAAGAAAAGATTTCTCATGAACTTTTTTCGTGCAAGAGAGAGGGTGTGCACCCTCCTTTCTCATGCCCCATGTAGATAGGATTGGCTGGTTGTTATTCAAATTCAAAGGAGTTTAAGTTTGAATGAATAAGCCAACCATCTTATCTAAAACCCTCATGCCACCTTATGTGCGCCTCGATAAAATCTTATTTTATGGGCATACAAAAAGAGAGAGAGATAAAGAAAATAGAGAGGGAGAGAAAAGGTCTCTCTCGTGCATGAGTTCTTCCTTCCTTGCATGAGAAAAAATAGAAAATAGAGAGTTCTAGGTGCAAAGGGTTTTGGATGAGTGCATATCCTAAAATCTATCTAGGGTTTGAGATTTAGATCTACGAGTTACAAGGGTCGTGACTTCATAGATCCTAGCTATGAACCTCCTCAACTTCTCATCTATGTTTATTGGTGATCTGGAGCATCCGAAGAGCCTGCGAAGCAAGATCGAAGGAGTTCGATTTGAAATCAGCCATTAAAGATTCCTACAGCGAGCTGGCACTCGAGAGGAACTTATCGAGATCTGGGCCTCGTGTGGATTACCGTTGGAGGCCAGATGCATATGTGGCTGCATCGCGGTATTCAAATCCATACCGAGGAGATCAAATTACGGCGTTCTTCTATCCATAAAAAGATAATATGTTCTGAACACATAGAGCAATAAAAATAGTTTTACTGCAGTCATTATTTTTATTTTCAAATATGCATGCATATATTATATATTAGATCCTGTAGCATATAAGATTTTTAGATTATATTTATAGCTCTTATTATTAATATGATTAATAATAGTTTTCATGGTGTATTTTTTCAAAAAATTTTTTTGAAAGTAGAGCTAGAAACCCTATGCACTTCCAGATGACAAAGTCACCTTTTACTGAAAAAAATAAAGAAGCTGATAAAGTCCTAAGTCATATATATAGTAATGTATGTGGACCTATGAACTTAAGTGCCAAAGGAAGATATCAATATTTCATTGTAGATAACCTATCTGAAAATAGGGGCATCTGGACTAAATGATTTGAAATATTCAAATGATTTAATAATAAAATAGAAAAATAAACTAGAAAAAAGTATTAAAACTCTTCGATCAGATCAAGATGATGAATACTTATCTAGTAAGTTTGTGATATATCTAGGAGAGAATAGAATTCTCTCTCAGTGGATTTATTTTCAGAACACAGTGTATCAGAAAGGAGAAATTGAACTTTGTTAGACAT
Source organism: Cocos nucifera (assembly GCA_006176705.1). Taxonomy (NCBI): domain Eukaryota; kingdom Viridiplantae; phylum Streptophyta; class Magnoliopsida; order Arecales; family Arecaceae; genus Cocos; species Cocos nucifera. Next base: position 157,648 of record QRFJ01001519.1, on the reverse strand, counting down.
GGTTCAATCCACAATAGGGTTTACTTATCTACCTATTTCAGGGTTGTGCTCTTATGACTACAAGTATTACTCTAAAAATATATTGAGTAAATCTATTGTAAAGACTCCATATGGGATATGGATTGGACGTAGATCTAGACTCTCTCACTTTCAGGTTTAGGATTGATCGGCCTATGTCATACGTTTGCGCATAGATAAACTTGGATCCCGGTCCAATAGGAGTTTAAGGATTATTAATTCTACCATGTTGAAGAACATAAGATGTTCATCAGTAGTAGAGCATTCCTTTTGGAAAGAAATTTTTTAGAGAAAAAACTAATGCCTATCAAGTTGAACTTGGGAATGTTTGACCAATAAAAAATGAATTGACATGATCTAGTAAACCTATGAAGAAGAAAATGGGTTTTCTTACCGCAGGATGCATCTGATCAGATCATATTTGTCGTGGAATAATTTTAAAATTTTTTTATGATCTGATCAGATCTGAGAGTTCTTAGATCTGATTAGATTAATCTAGAATTTAGAAGTAAAATAAAAATAAAAATAGTGATAATAGTAATCACCTAATTGGATAAACTGTTTATTCATTATGATGATTTGATGACTGATCCGAGGCTCTAATTGAGCTGCGCACACGCTCGACCTCTATCAGTATCCACTCAGATTAGATCTAGAAGTCTCTTCCTTTAGGATCTGATCTCCAATGATTAGATCTAGAATCAATCATGAATGCCTTCGAACCAATCTTCAATGGTAGCACCTTCATCGCTCAATGCTGGAACTAGTCACACAGTCTTTACAGGATCAGGAACCAACCTTTGATCTCTAAGCTTTGCCCAACCCCTTGGGCATGGAGAAGAGGAAGAGATCTAAAAGAGGGGCATGGAGATGGAGATTTTGGTAGAGCATCACCATACAGAATTTTCTATGCACAACAGCTTGTGCAGAGCCATTTTTATAGACCAAACCAAGAGTCCCTTCGCATGTGACTTTGAACAGGTCAAAGACAACAAGTAGAAGGACTCTCCCATGATCTCCATACCCCACACCCCTTTTCTCAGATTTTTTTCACATAAAAGTAAAGGGAAATGGCAAGGAACAACTTGGGATAAGAGGAAGTTGGCATAGATAACATCTATCCTAGAAGTTTGAACAATTCAAACTTCTTTGACCCATTCAAACACATTGAATGCATAATCCCCAACTCATTCTATCTTTATCCACTAGGGGCACACTCCATAAGGGGATGTGTGCCCTTCTTCCTTATGTAACATCTAGGGATGCACGCCGAAGAGAAAAATCCAAGGGGTCGCCGCCAATTTCTTTTCTGCAAAGATGGGTCAACCTTTGACCCTTGTCTATTCTCATATTTTTGATTAAGATAAATCCTTTTAAGTCCCATCCAATAGAATTAGGTCAAGTCCTAACCAAGTTAGAACAAGCTTTGATTAGTTTAGGACTCGGTCTAGTCAGATCAAGAAAAATCCATCTAGAATTTTTGGGAGAGGCTTGTCCAAATTTCATCTCATGATTTTAGGATAAGCCCTAATCTAGCAAAGACAACCCTTATCTTGTACCCATTTTATGGACTTTAGGACAAGTCTTGATCAGGCCAGCATAAAGTCTAGTCAGATCAAGATAAATCCCTATAGAGTTTTTGGATAAGCCTTGTCCAAATAGTTTCATAAATTAGCAGGTCTTATCCTATTTCCATCCGATGGACTAGGACAAGCCTAGATCCGATTAGGATAAGACTTTTTTGATTTGGACAAGTTTTAGTTAGACTAGGACAAACCCATACAAGGCTCTTGGGTGAGCCAAATTCAATTTGGCTCAGTCGAGATGATCCAGAAAGACTACAGAAGAAGAATGTTAGGCTCAATCATATGCTAGCACAATTTTCTTGAACCTAATTGGATCTAATCCAAATCAATCAAATTGGGTTAGCCTAATTGGTGACATTCAGATCCAAATCCTTATTTGTATGACCCTTATGGTAATGGGACATGTCATGATCTCTATCATCGACATCATCAAAACATCTTTCGATGGACTAGAACTCTTCCAATTCACCCAATTAGAATCCTTGATCATCAAGATAATTCTAATTGATCCCAAAATCCACCAATAACACCTAGCAGTATATGGTGGCAATCCATCAAAACCAAATAACGAATCTCTCGATGCAGCTACCTGTGTGATTGGATTCTTCTATCATGAGCTCCGACGGGATTAGGGTTAAGGTAAACTCATCAAATCCAACACCCGTCATATGAATGAATCATTCAATTCGAGTCTGATGTGAAACCCTAATAGAAATATATTTCTATTATTTCACACTACCATGGCCATAAATTGTAGAACTCGATCTTATGATCATCATAGGACTACTCCTCTACTGAGGTTGATAGATCCCATCTTGGTGCGATCCAATTTCTATAATGAACATGATATAGCCAACATACACCTCAGAATTTCGAATGGCTAGAAGATCGAGTTATGGTGTAGTCAAACTATAACACCCTCAAGATGAACTATCGATGCACCTTAGGTCAAAGAACTAGACACACACTGCAACATCAAGCTAGTCATTGATGAGAAGGTAGGCTTCCTTATGATTGCTCCAGGTGGTCACACTCAGTGCCCTCATTCTCTAATGAGTACCTATACTATCGCTTTGGTGTCTCCACACCATAGACTCAAGACTCATCTATCTTAAGAAAGCGATCATACATCGATCTTTTGGATCAATCACCATCCTTATGATGATCCTACAATCGAGAGCAATTTATAAGTTAATTATAATAACACATGTCTTAAATTTTCAACTCTTGAGAATATATGTTATCATGCCTATTAACTCAATGGATGTATCATAGACACTTTATACATAGTGTGATGGAATAAATAATCTTTTAATTAATGTTAAATCAAAATTACAAAAATGCTCCTAGAAAGTATTTAACAAGTATCAGCCAATCTATCTTTCAGAGCACACATCTAACAAACTTCCACTTGTCCTAAAGCCAATTGGCTACAAATCTAATTTCCATCTTCTCAAGGTAGGCTTTTATCTTCAACTTGCCTAAAAGCTTCGTTAGTGGGTCAACCGCATTATCTGCAGAGTTGACTCTCTTAACCTCGATGTGTTCCTTCTCGAGGTAATCATGATTGAGATGGAACCATCTTCTTGGAACTCTACCAACTTACAATACCACCTTTGCACAGGAACAAACTTTCGGATGTCGACTTTTGATCATCTATGTCAAATATAAAGTTTGAGTCTGCATACCTCTGGATCTAGAGTTCACCATGCTGAACCTCTTCAGCACCTCCTCTATGTGAAAGACCCAGCATCCTCTTCAGTCTATCTTTATAGATCTTAAAAATAAAAATGAAGGATGCCTTACCTAGGTCTGTCATACAAAATTTCTTAGATAACCATACTTTGACCTATGTTAGCATGAGAATATCATTCTCAATCAGGAGGATGTCATCCATGTACAATAGAAGGAAGACAACTGCCTCCCATTGACCTTCTTGATCATACTTGATTTCTCCTCGTTCTTGATGAAATTAAATAATTTGATTACATCAAGCATTCTAACTCCAAGATGCTTGCTTAAGTCTATAGATGAACCTTTGCAGCTTGCAGACATTTGTGATCACCATCATTAGATGTGAAAATTAATGGCTGTTCCATATAAATATCTTCCTCAAGATATCCAAGTATAAACTTCATTATCACATCCATCTACCATATTTTGTAATTGAAATATGCTACAATGGCAAGCAATGTGCGGATGGATGGCCACTAATGAGAAGGTAACATAAAACCCTTTTGCCACTAGCCTAGCCTTGAATGTCTCTACATTCTCATCTACACATATCTTTCTCTTGAAGATCCATTTATACCCAATAGGTACTATACCTTTAGGTGGATCTACCAAGATGCAGATTTAGTTTGAGTGTATCAAGTCAATCTTTAACTTCATTGCCTCTTACCAATTCTCAGAGTCGATATCTGATATCACCTCGTCATAGATTCTGGGATCATCACCATGAACCCATTTCCATGAGGAACATTTCCTCTACATCCTCTAAAATAGTACCTAAGTACCTTCAAGAGGATGGAAAATTCTATTTGACCTACGAGGAGGATGAGGTAGTGAATTATGGATCGGCTCAGACTAACTAGGTTCTTGAGGTTCCTTAGCTCGTTGCTCTTTGGAGACTTTCTTCTTGAGCCTAATCTATCTTCCAATGCCACCATCTTGAACAAACTATTTTCAGAAATGGTGTGTTAACCCATAATCACATTATGATCTTTCAGAAGATAGAAGTAATATCCTAATAACTCTTTAGGATATCCAATAAACCGAACTCTAAGGGACCTAGACTCTAACTTGTCCGCCATCGGACAATCCTCTTTCTAAGATGACTCAGACTTGGCTTCTTACCATGCCATATCTCATACGGTGTGATAGAAATGATTTTAAATGAAACCCTATTAAACTATGTCCCTAAAGAACTCAAGAAGATCTATGAAGCTCATCATGGATAGACCATATCTAATAGGATCCATTTTCTCCATTTTGAAATCCCGTTAAGTTGAGGCATTACAAGCGAAGTCCATTATGAGACTATACCATTGTTCTTGAGATGGTCTAGAAATTTTTGACTAAGGTATTCACCTCCTCGATCTGATCGAAGAACCTTAATGGACTTTCGATTTGCTTTTCTACTTCATGTCTTAATTTTTTGAACTTTTTAATGACTTCAGACTTATGTCATATCAAGTACACATACCCATACCAAGATAGATTATTGATAAAAATAATAAAATAAACATAATTATCTCTAGCTGGCACATCGAATGGGCCGCACACATCTATATGTAACAGGGCAAGTAGGTTAGTGGCCCTTCCCCATGTCCCACAAAAGAAAGCTTGGTCATTTTGTTTTGAAGGCATGATTCACAAATCGGATATGACTTGAAAGTCAATGGATCCATTAGTTTGGATTTCTCTAATTTATTAAACTTATCTTCAACTATATGACCTAGCCTAAGCTGCCATAGGTACCTATCATTAACACTATCTTTAGATCATTTTGATCCTGTGGCATTCACATTTTGCTTGACAGACTCAATGACGAGCATTCTTTCAGAAGGTCCTTCTTCCTGTTTGTTCTTTAGGCTAGTCATGTACGGAAGGCAATCCCACTTTCAATGGCCATCGGAGTTATAGTGAAAACACATTTCCTTCTTCATGGCCTTCTTCTTCGGCTCACCCTTCTTTTTCCTTCTATTTTCTACTTCTTTGCAGACTTCTTCTTCTTTCCAAAAAAATTTCTCTTGGAAGAAGTCTGCTCCATAGCTAGAATTGAGCCCTATGAACTCTTCAAATTTTGCTCAATAGTAACCAGCATATTTATTAACTTGACCAAGGTGCACTGGAGCTCATTCATATGGAAGTTCATAATGAACTATCAATACGAATCAATCAAGGACTATAGGATCACATCAATCTATAGTTTCTTATCCATCAAGACTCTGAGCTTCTCAAGCTTTTTAGGTCCTTGATCATTTGCCAAGCAATAATCTTGGACCAACTGTCCATCACACATTTGCATCTTAAAAGGTCTCTTCGAGACTTGATAATGCGCTGTGCAACTTTATTAACTGAGCAACTCTTGCCGATATGCCAATATTTGGCAAGTAGTCCTAATGTCTTCATGTTGGTGCTATAATTCATCTGATATCGAGCCCAACATGTAGCACCTTACTTTGTTATGATCGTTAGACCACTTCTTATGAGATGTTCTCTGATCAGCCAATCCTTGTAAATTAGTTTGGTCAACTTGTGGGTATCTAGGATTCGGATTAGAAATTTTGATGCAGACATTTTCCTATAGAGAATCAAAGTTTCTAGTTAGACTTGTAATTTGACTTAACCAATTTATTTAGGAATTTCATTTTTTAAATAAATTAGGCTTCCACTATTTTCTTGGATCCCTACAATCCCTTAGCAAAGATGCAAAAAATCTTTATGATCATTGATTTCTTATGGATGATGCGGTCCCATCGACTGGCTCACCACATCACCTAATAGTTATTGATGATGGGTCAATCGATGAGTGGACAACTCTTGTCCAATGTTTTTCTTAACATGGTGCATCCAAACCTGATCTCTAATTTATGAAGCTCACCATGCCCAGAATATTGCTCCACTCCTTAGTTGAGTCAAACCCACCATTTGCATAAATTGAATTCCTGATTGGGTTCCTCACCATATTCGAGATATTGAGCCCAATCTATTCTCCAACCCGTAGCATCCAATGCTTAATAGACATGGTTGTGTCTTTTCGGTGCAACTAAACCATTGTATTCGATTAAGAATAATCAACCCCAGAAAGAGCCTACACATCTACAATGGTGGAAGACCTAGGATTTAATATTTTCTTAGAAAGATTTAATTTGATCTCTTAGACTCAACTAGTCATAATATTTATGACTAACCTAGTGGCATGGGTTAGCTCGAATCGTTAGCCACCTCAAACCAGAACTAGATCGACTCAATCGATCAAGTAAGTGAGATCAGTAGAAGGAATATGTCATTAACTCACTATGAATGCATTCAGATCAAGTAGCTTCCAATTAAAAACCATTGGTCGTATTTGCCATACTTACCTTAGACACTGACTTGTTTAATCAGAACTGATCGGGTTAGCTTACAATCCAGGATTAAACCACGAAGCCAAATTAGGTATTAACATGATCTACCACATGTGACTGTGAGTCGACCTTGATCCAGACTTAATCCTATTAGGCTGGTCAAATCTAAGCACTCTTGATCTCACCGAACCAACTCTTGATTCAGTTTGATCAACTACTAGACCTAATTGAGCTACCCATGCCCGAACCCATGATTTATGATGGTGTCTTAGATCTGAAAATTTATAATTTTAGATCTAATTATTTTCATAAACTTAATTCTTAATTAATTCCAATGGTTTAATAATAAAATATGTATCAAAAAGTTCTAGAGTTTCAGAATCTAGGATTGTGCAGAAAAGTAAGTTTTCAATTTTTGATTAAGGGCAAATACGCAGCACCCCTACATGCCATAAGAGCATTCCATCGAATGAAAAGAGAGAGCCTTTAAACCCTTCTTACTCTTATGATCAGACGGCCAAGGGGAATGCCTTAATCGAAAATATGAACTATACTATAAAACTATTAGATCTAAAGCATATAACTGTTACATGATTTAAGATCTAATCTATACATATTTTGCATACATCTCATGTATCAAATTTAATATTTAAATTTATATTTCAGATCTGATTACATCTGATATAATATCTAAAAATAAAATTTAAATGATCTCATCAAAAAAAAAAATTAATCTAGACTACTTATGGCATAGATCTATGGAACTAGTCTAGACATGCATTGCATATGTCATACATATGAAATTTTTAAATGCAGCTCATACTTTCAGATCTAACTATATTATATATAATATTTAAAATTTAACTAATCTAATTATATAATCTTTAAAAAATTAAATAAATATTTCATTAAATTTTTTATCTTGACTATGAGATTAAACTAGAGATCTAGTCTAGACTTATGCTGCCTATATCACATAAATCAAAATTTTAAATTAGACCTTATGTTTCAGATCTAATTATATCTAATGTAACATTTGAAACTTAAATGATTAAATCATAAAAAAAATAAATTAGATCTAATCTAAAAAATATTTGGAAACTATCATGATATAGAACAATAGATCTAGACTAGAACATGCACTGTTTATGTCAAACATATATATATAAAAACATGCAATTTTTAATTTCAAATCTGATTAGATCTTATGTAACATCTGAAAATCAAATAATCAGATCATAAAAGATAATTTTAGATCAATCTAAAGATAGTTTTGAAAGCAGCAACCTGGCTCTAATATCAGTTGAAGGAAAAAATAGATTTTTCCTGCCGTAGGATACATCTGATTGGATCAGATTTATAGTAGAATAATTTTAAATTCTTTTTACAATCCAATCAGATATAAGAGTTCCCAGATCTAATTAGATTGATCTAAAATTTAGAAGTAAAATAAAAATAAAAATATTGATAATAGTTATCACCTGATCGGGTAAACTATTTACCTATTGTGATGATTTGACGACTGATCTGAGGTCCTGATTGAGCCGTGCACGTACTCAACCTCTACCAGAATCCACTCGAGTCAGATCTAAAATTCTTCTCCTTCTAGATCTGATCTCTAAAGATCAGATCTGGAATCAATCATGAAAAGATCAGATCTAGAATCAATCACGAATGCCTTCGAACCGATCTTCAATGGTAGCACCTTCATCTCTTAATGCTGGAACTAGTCGCATAGTCTTTGCAGGATCAGGAACCAACCTTTGATCTCTGAGTTTTGCCCAACCCCTTGGGCATGAAGAAGAGGAAGAGATCTGAAAGAGGGGCATGAAGATGGAGATTTTGGCAAGGCTTCGCCATAGAGAATTTTCTATGCACAATAGCTTGTGTGGGGTCCTTTTTATAGACCAAACCAAGAGTCCCTTTGCATGTGACTTTGAACAGGTCAAAGCCAACAAGCAAAATAACTCTCCCATGATCTCTATGCCCCACACCCCTTTTTTTAGATTTTTGTCATACAAAAATAAAGGGAAATGGCATGGAATAACCTGGGATAAGAGGAAGTTGGCGCAGATAACATCTGTCCTAGAAGTTTGAACAATTCAAACTTCTTTGACCCATTCAAACACTTTGAATGGATAAACCCCAACTCATTCTATCTTCATCCACTAGGACCGCACACCATAAGGGGATGTGCGCCCTCTCTTCCTCATGTAACATCTAGGGATGCATGCCCAAGAGAAAAATGCAAGGGGGCGCCACCTGTTTCTTTCCTGTAAAGATGGGCCAACCTTTGACCCTTGTCTATTCTCATATTTTTGATTATGACAAACCCTTTTAAGTCCCATCCAATGGAATTAGGTCAAGTCCTAACAAAGTTAGAATAAGCCTTGATCAGGCTAGGACTCGATCCAGTCAGATCAAGAAAAATCCATCTATAATTTTTAGGAGAGGCTTATCCAAATTTCATCTCATGATTTTAGGACAAGCCCTAATCTGGCAAAGACAATCCTTGTCTTGTTTCCATCTTGTTGGGGATAAATTCATGCCTGTCGAAGTGTGACTAAGACTCTGACTCTTGATCAGTTTCCGTTCGATTGCAGCTATAACAACTGAACCTCAACCATGGAGTATTCAAACTCTGAATCATTCTGAGATGGCCGACCTTCAACACTGCAATCGGATAATCTGATTGGCTGGAAAGATCAATTTTGCATTCAATGGGACATTGCAGATTTTTTCTCCAGATGAACTTGAATAGTTAATGCTTCTGCCATAGAGAACCGACTAAGTCCCTGGCTTCTGCATATCCCGTTCGGCTGATCTTCTTCCGATAACCTATGTGGCCCCACTCAGACAAACTTTCTTGGATCCCCTTTTTGGTGGAATCTTAGTCGAACTCCTAGATTTCTCCTTCAGTAGAACTTCTCCAGCCATCAAACTTCTTCTGAACTACCCTCAGATGAACTTCAGCACCTTATCATTATTCACCGATGAGCAACCCTGAAAATGACTAAACCTCAAAGGAACAGCAGAGACTCCAGTGTTTCAATCATGCTTGCTTATTACGGCTATCAATCAATACTTGATCCAGGCGGACCCCTTACAGTTGGACTCCTTTTGGTTGGACGTCTTCCAAGGCTCTTCGTTGGTTGAACCCCTACCGAACTTCTCTTCGAGCCGAATTTCTTCTAGTTGCCTAAAAGGATCATGACGTACACCTTCAATACAACGAATAAAAGCCAACGCATGATCAATCTTGAGAACCTCTGAACTCCTCCAGAACAACACCATCCAAGAGCCCTTCATTGCCTGTAATTGCTCCATCTTAACTCCAGCTGTTAGGTCTCCAACAAACTAGCACATCACGACAATGGACACCACCCTCCATAACAAATCACATATGGCCCCGAATGGTCCACTATCAAGTAGTTGTGACTGTCACTATCAGTTTGTTACAGGCTTCGGGGCTATAAAAGTGATCTTCTAGATATGTTTTCTTCAAGCTCTCTTCTTCCTTCCAGTAGAAAGAGCTAACTTGATCATCGGTGGGTCTTGCCGAAGCCACCCTCCTTGGCTCTAGATGAGACTTATTTTGTAGGTCACCGATGGCGATCTCATCTTCTCCGACTCTAGTGCTTCTTCAACGATGATCAGATTTTGCACCAACAGGATTGGCGCTAGAGGAAGGACATGAACCTCCATCATTTGAGGTTTTCTTATTCTTAAAGGAGTACTCGATAGAGATCTCTACTTCTTCTTTTCCAAAGTCCTCCTTCTCAGAAAAGATGCCTCCTAGAAAAGCTTCAATCTGACGGTCAACAACCTCTACGGCTAGATCCCATCCTGATCAGTCCGCCCATATTTCATCTCCGACAACTCAAGCTCCACCTACAGCAATGATGGATGCAGAATAGTTCAACCTACTAGTCCAGCAGGTTTGCGGCCTCATGAAAGCAGTGCAGGCCATATAGCAGCAGCAGCCTCTAATGCCAATTCGACCAGAATAGGCTTCTTTGGAGTCCCACGATCCGATTTGGAGATGATCGACTCAGGCTAGCTAATCGGTAACCTTTAAAAAAGGAAAGCAGATGGCCAAGAGCCCCTGCTCTGATCATGACTCTACCTCTGGGGGGACTTTATCTCCATTCAGTCAGAAAATCATGAAGATCCACGATCGAGAGGATCTCCTGAACCAGAGACTGCAAGAGATAAATTGATGGATCGAGGAACTCCACTATGCTCCCCCTCCCATGGTAATGATATCTATACCAACCCTTCTTTCTCTCATCGCATCATGCAGGAACCTATTCCACCGAACTTCAAACTTCCTCAATTCGAGAGCTACAATGGGACTACCAATCCGATCGACTATCTGGAGGCCTTCCAAATGGTGATGCTGCTCCACAGTGCACCAAACGCCATCTTATACTTGGCTTTCCCATCTACCTTGAAAGGAGCAGCCAAAAATTGGTATACGGCCCTTAAGCCGGATACCATCTTTTCTTTTGATCAAATGAGCCATTAGTTCATAGCTCATTCCATCAGCAGTTGATGCCCCCATCGAGGTTTCGACTCTCTCATGAACATCAAGTAGCAAGAGGGAGAATCCATCTGAGCTTATGTCAACCACTTCAATGTAGCTACCCTAGAAGTTCGAAATCTGAACTAGTTTGTTGCTATGGCTGCACTAAAAGGCATCCTTTAGAGGAACAATCTGCTATTCTCCCTAGAGAAGAAGTACCTCAGGAATTTTACCGATATGCTAGCTCGGGCTGAAGGGTATGCTCGAGCGGAAGAGGCCTTCAAGACCAAGGATAGTGGAGCCATAGAAGAGCGGCAAATGGACAAGCTGAATAGGCTTGCATCTGAAGAGAAGTCGAATGAGGTTCGGTGGCACTCTCAAACTCCCCCCAAGCATAAGTGAGCTTGAACTCCTTCTTAAGCTCGTCATCCAAGAAGTCCTGACAGAAGGGCATAGTCGGGCTCCCTCCTTCGAAGGTTCCACAACTATGCCCCTCTCAACACTCCGAAGACCCAAGTATTGATGGAGATCAAGGAGCAACTACCTAGACTGGAGAGGATGCACACTCATCCTAGCAAGCACAATCCTAACAAGTACTACCTCTATCATCATGACCATGATCACGATATCGAAGAATGTATTCAGCTCTAGAACAAAATCGAGAAGCTCATCAGGCAAGACCAGCTCGATCGATTCCTACAATGTCGGTCCGAAGGAAGAGAGGATCGACCAAGGGCACTGCCGCATCCTAAACCATCGAGAAGGAAGGAGCAACAAGGAGATTGGCCGCCTCTCAGTGACATCAACACTATCTCTAAGAGACCTCGATGAGAAGAGACTAGCAAATTTGAAGGATTAGTGAAGAGGTAGAGGACTGAAGAATCTATAACCTTTACTGAAGCAGATGCACAGAAAGTTTAATTCCCGCATAACAACATGATTGTAATTACTTTAAATATCGCAAACTATGATGTACACCGCATCCTTGTTGATAATAAAAGTTTGATCAATGTCTTGTTTTATGATGCTTTCTCCAAAATGTCTATACCTGATAGTAAGTTTGGGCCGATAAACTTTCTGTTGGTGGGCTTTATCGGTGATGCAGTACCGATTGAGGGCATAATAACTTTGGTTGTGGCTGCGAGATAATATCCAAGGCGGTCTAGAGCATAGGTCAATTTTCTAGTTGTAAAAGCCCCATCTTCTTACAATGCTATTCTTGGCCGACCTAGTTTGAACGCACTCCGAGCTGTGGTATCAACTTATTACTTAAAGGTAAAATTTTCGACAAGCTACGAAATTGGAGAGATCAGAGGAGACTAGGCCTTGGCAAGGCACTGTTACTCCATGGCCCGACAAAAAAACCCCCAGCCCGACCATTGCTCTGTTGATGGACTGGATGTCCGCGAAGACCTTACGGAGGAGCGGGGTGAGCCTATGGAAGACCTCATTTTCATCCCATTAAACAATAGAAATGTGAAGCACATTGTACTGATTGGCTCCAACTTGGGGGATGAGGTTTGAGAACAACTCATCGCCTTCCTTCAGAGAAATGCAGACGTCTTCACCTGGATCCCAACGGATATGCTAGGGATTGATGCCGAGGTCATGGAACATCGGCTAGCTGCTGATCCCATGTGTCGACCAATAAAAGAGAAGATGCACAGCCACGCTTTGGACAGGCAAAAAGTAATTGCAGAAGAAGTCGACATGCTCCTCAAGGTTGAATTTATCCAAAAAGTTAACTATCTGAATTGGATCTCAAATGTGGTGCTCGTCAAAAAAGACGAACGATAAGTGAAAGATGTGTATAGACTTCAAAAAGCCGAACAAAGTCTATCCAAAAGATAGCTACCCCCTGCCCAAGATCAATCAACTGATGAATGCAACCTCAGGCCATGAGCTCCTCACCTTCATGGATGCCTTTTCTGGCTACAACCAAATTCGGATGAAATCAGAGGATGAGGAGAAAATCACTTTTGTTACTGACCGTGGTATTTACTATTATAGGGTTATGCCTTTCAGACTGAAGAATGCAGGGGCGACGTACTAGCACCTGGTCAACAAAATCTTCAAGGAGTAGATTGGCCGAAACATCAAGGTGTATGTGGATGACATGCTCGTCAAGAGCCAAGCTTCAACAAATAACATCGTCGATCTCAAAGAGACTTTCAGTGCACTTAAGAAGTACAAGATGAAGCTGAATCCGACCAAGTGCACCTTTGGTGTGACCTCAAAAAAATTTTTGGAATTTATGTTGTCAAGGCATGGGATTGAGGCAAATCCAGAGAAAATTTGGACTACTCAGAAGATGCCCACTTCAAAAATAATTAAAAAAGTTTAGCGCTTGACTAAAAAATGGTGTCTCTAAATCGCTTCGTCTCAAGATCAGTCGAGCGATGCATGCCCTTCTTTCAAGTTCTCAAGTAGCCAAAGAGCTTTTGCTGGATGGCGGAATGCCAATAAGCATTTGAGGAGCTTAAAAACTACTTTAGCTCATCGCTACTGCTGACAAAGCCTGAGTTCAAAGAAGAATTATTTTTGTACCTAGCAGTCTCCCTAACAGCCCTGACAGTAGTCCTGGTCAAGAAGGAAATGAAAGTATAGCGATCGATCTACTACATAAGTCAGGTCCTGAGGGATGCAAAGATGAGGTACTCTAAATTAGAAAAATTAACTTACTCTCTTCTAATTGCTGCCAGGAGACTTCGACCTTATTTTTGAAGAAAAAATTCCATTTTTTGGATCAGGTTCGTTCAAATCTGATTTGACCAAAAGAAATATTTCAAAAATTTTTTTTTTAGATCTAAATCAGATCAGATACTTTTCAAATCTAATTTGATGAATCTAATAAATAAAATAAATTAAATTAAATTAAATTTAATGTATACCTTGTTCTTGGATAATCTTATTACCCTATGATGATCCTGCTGATTTGCTGAGGTTCTGGATGCAGCCACGCAATCGTCTGGCCTATATCGATATCCACTCAAGCAGAATTTGGAGATCTTCTTCTTCTTAATCTTTTCTTCAAAGATCAGATCTAGATCTAATCTTGAAGATCTTCAAAATAACTTTTGAAGATCCGATGTCGTCTCTTACAGCAGTGCTGCCTTCTTCCTTTCTTGTCGCCTTTCTCTTGCCTGGATCGCACCAAACTTGAGCCCAAAGCCTCTTGGGCATGGAGAGGAGAGTGAGGATCAGAGGTAGGAATAGAGGAGAGGGAAGAAGGCTATGTGGCATGGGCAAGGAGAGAATCCTCTTAAAATTAGGCACGATAGGGTTTATATAGACCCTGCTGAGCCATGCAGTACCACATCATCCTGGCCAATCACGTCTCTACATGCAATCAAATCTAAATTTGAATGATCAAATGACATCACCTGATCTAATCAAATGAGTGCCCCTCTAAAACATCCTTAGATGGTAACAAGACTAGGCAAATTAGAGTCTTTAGCACCACCTTGTTTGATACCATGAAGCAACCTGGAGTTCCATCTGTATGGGACTCCAGGCATCATTATCCTTAGGCGCACGCCTCCCTAGGTGTGCGCCCCCTCCTTTTCTCTTTCTAGTAGGGGGACAAGAGGTCAAATCTCTCTCATAAGGGTGTACGACACATGGGCAGATGTCTAAGTGTCAAAGATCAATATTTGACCAAAGTCAAATGACAAGAATTAGCAGGTGACGAAAAGTGGCAGGTGTTGTCTCAAATTTATCTTATAAATTAAGATAATCAATTTCTAACCTGGACAAGCTTCAGTCAGACCAATTAAAAGTACCTGAGTTTGCCCAAACACATTTGGCTCAGTTGAGATAACTTTTGATGATTGTTGAAGGAGAACAATAGGCTTAATCGTGTGCTAGCACGATTTGCTTGAATCTAATTGAATCTAATTCAAATCAGTTGAACTGGATTAGTCCAATTGATGATATTTAGATCCAAACCCTTATTTGTGTGATCCAATTAGATTCAGTTCTGTATGATAATGAGATATGTCATGATCTCTATCATCGACATCATCGAAACACCTTTCGATGGATTAAAACATTTCTGATTCAGACAACTGGAATGATCGATCATCCAAATTATTCTAATTGCTCCCAAAATCGACCAATGACACCTAGCAGTATATAATGGCAACCCATCAGAACTAAAAATGAACCTCTCAATGTAGTTACCTGTGTGATTAATTTCTTCTATCTTGAGCCCCAATCAGATTAGGATTAAGGTGAACTCGTCAAACCCTAATTTTCGTCAGATGAATTAATCATTCGATTCAAATCCAAAATGAAAACCTAAATAGAAACTCTTTCTATTATTTCACTCTACCATAGCCATGGGCTTATAGATTTGATTCTCGTGATCATCATAGGGCTGCTCCTCATTTACCGAGGTAGATAGATTTTCTCTTGGTGCAATCCAATTCCTATAATGAACATGCTATAGCCAACATACACCTCAGGATTTCGAATGGCTAGGAGATCAAGTCATGGTGTAGTCAAACTATAAGACCCTCAAGATTAATTGTCGATGCACCTCAGATCAAAGAACTAGACACACCACTGCATGTTCGAGCTAGTCATCGATGAGAAGCTAGACTTTCTAATGACTGCTCGAGGTGGTCACGCTCAGTGCCCTCATTCTCTAACGAGTACCTATACTCTCGCTCTGGTATCTCTACACTATAGACTCAAGACTCATCTACTATAAAAAAGTGATTGTACACCAACCCTCCGGATCAATCACCATCCTCATGATGATCCTACGGTCAAGAGCATTTCATGAGTTAACAATGAAAATTCATGACTTAAATTTTTAACTCTTGAAAATAAGAATTATCATTGCCATTAATCAAGGGATGTATCACAGATACTAAATACATATTATGATAGAAAATAACCCATTTTATTATTTATAGTCAAAATTATAATTGCCCTTAGAAGTATATAATAAGTGTCAGCCATTTCTGGTTTCTAAGGCACGCATATCTAACAAACTCCCACTTGACCTAAAGCCAATTGGCTATAATTCTAAGTCCCATCTTCTCAAGATGGGCTTCGATCTTTTGCTGGTCCAACAACTTTGTAAGTGGATCTACTGCATTATCTGCGGAGTCAACTCTCTTGACCTCGACTTAACCCTTTTCGAGATAATCGCGAATGAGGTGGTATCACCACTCGATGTGCTTGGATTTTTGGTGAGACCTCAGCTACTTAGCTAGAACTATGGCGCCATTGTTGTCACAATATAGAGGAATGACATTTGATGGCATCACTTCGATCTTTGTGGTAAACTTCTTATACCAGAATGCGTCCTTCGCAGCTTCTAACGTAGGGATGTACTCTGCTTCCATGGTGGAATCTACTATCACCGTCTGCTTGGAACTCTTCCAACTGACAAGACCACCATTACACACAAACAGACTCCTAGATGTCAACTTTCGATCATCTACATCGGACATAAAATATGAGTCTATATACCTCTGGACTTGGAGTTCTCCATTACCAAAAATCAACAACATATCCTTAGTTCTTCTTAAGTACTTAAGGATACACTTCACAGAAGTCTAGTGTTCTTTGCCTGGATTCGACTGATATCTACTCGTGACACTCACGGCATGGGCTATATCTGGTTGTGTACATAACATGCCATACATGAGGCTCCCTATTGCTCAAGCATAAGGGATCTTGCTCATATGTTATATCTCCTTAGGTGTGCTAGGGCACATCTTCTTGGAAAGATGAATGCCATGTCTGCAGGATACCAAACCCCTCTTAGAATTTTTCATGCTAAACCTCTTTAGCACTTTCTCTATGTACATCTTCTATGAAAGTCCTAGCATCCTATTCGGTCTATCTCTATAGACTTTAATTTCTAGAATAAAGGATGCTTCTCCTAGGTCTTTCATAGAGAATTCTTTGGATAACCACATTTTAACTATGGTCAACATGGGAATATCATTCCCAATAAGGAGGATATCATCCACGTACAATACGAGGAAGACAATAGCGCTCCCACTGACCTTTTTTGAAGACACATGGTTCCTCCTCATTTTTGATGAAACCAAATAATTTGATCACATCATTAAAATGAGTGTTCCAACTTCGAGATGCTTGCTTAAGTCCTATATATGGACCTTTGCAGCTTGCATACCTTTGTGATCAGCATCACTGGATGTGAAACCTAGCGGCTGTTCCATATAGATATCTTCCTTAAGATATCCATTTTAGAATGTCATTTTCACATCCATTTGCCATATTTCATAATCAAAATAGACTGCAATAGCAAGCAATGTACGGATGGATTTTAGCATAGCTACTGACGAAAAGGTATCCTGATAGTCAATGCCTTCACGTTGACTATAACCTTTTGCCACTAATCTAGCTTTGAATGTCTTCACATTCCATCTGCACCAATCTTTCTCTTGTAGATCCATTTACACCCAATAGGTACTATACCTTTTGGTGGATCTACCAAGGTCCAAACTTGGTTTGAGTGCATCGAGTCAATTTCTGACTTCATTGCCTCTAACTATTTCTCAGAGTCGATATCTGATATTGCCTCATCATAGGTTTTGGGATCATCACCATGAACCCCATTACCCATGATGAACATTTCGTCTACTTTCTCTGAAATAGTACCTAAGTACCTCTCAGGGGGATGGGAAAATTCTTTCTAATCTATGAGGTGGAGGAGGTAGTGATTGTATTGGCTCAACCTGATTTGGTTCCATTTGGTCCTTAGCTCATTGCTCTTATGAGACTTTCTCCTCAAGCTTGATCTGCTTTCCAATGCCGCTATCTTGAATAAACTATTTTTCAAGAAAGATGGTATGTCAACTCATAATCACATTATGATCTTCTGGAATGTAGAAATAATATCCTAATGATTCTTTAGGATATCCTATAAATCGAGCTCTAAAGGATCTGAAGTCTAACTTGTCTACTTGTTGTCTTTTGACATGAGCTGGATAACCCTAAATTTTCAGATGACTTAGACTTGATTTCTTACCATGCCATATCTCATACGGTGTGATAGGAACGATTTTATAAGGAACCCTATTCAGTAAGTATATTACAGTTAACAGACTATGTCTCCAAAGAAAATCAGAAAGGTCTGTGAAACTCATCATGGATTGGACCATATCTAATAGGGTTCGGTTCCTCTATTCTGAAATTTGAGTTGAGGTGTTCCAGATGGAGTCCATTGAGAGACTATGCCTATTTTTCTTGAGATAGTCAAGGAAATTTCTGACTAAGGTATTCACCTCCTCAACTTGATCGAAGAACCTTAATGGGTTTTTCAGTTTGCTTTTCGACTTCATGTCTAAATTTCTTGAACTTTTCAAAAGCTTCAGACTTGTGTCTCATAAGATATACATACCTATAATGAGATAAATCATCAATAAAGTTTAATGAAGTAGACAAAGTTGCCTCTAGCCGATACATCAAATGGGCCGCACACATCAGTATGTACTAGGGCAAGTAGATCCGTGGCCCTTCCCCATGTCCTACAAAAGAGAGCTTAGTCATTTTGCAATGAACACAAGATTCATAAATTGAATATGACTCGAAAGTCAACAGACTCAATAGCCTATTTTTCTCTAATTTGTTAACCATATCTTCTACTATATGACCTAGTCTTAGGTACCATAGATACTTATCATTTGGACTATTCCTTGGTCATTTTGTTCTTATCGTATTCACATTTTTCTTGAAATTAAAAATAGATACATCAATATATAACTGGTGAAGATCGTTAATAAGAAAACCATTTATAATTTTATTTCTTTCATGAAGAATATTACAATGATCCTTAAGAAAACTAATTACATAGCCTTCTAGTGCTAAGCATGAAACAGAAATCCAATTCATGCTTGCTGCAGGCACATAATAACAGTCTTTTAATACTAAGTCCATGTTCCCACGATCATAGCAGCAATCCTTGCTTCATTTCCAAAGCGTAGGATCATCTCACCATCCCTCGGTCTACTGCTATCCTCAATACCCTGCATGAAAGTGCATAAATGAGCACTAGAACCAGAGTCAAGCATCCAACTGGATGCAGAAAAAACTGTAAGATTAGACTCAATAATGAGCATACCTCCTAGAAGGACCTTACCTTATTCTTATTCTTCAGGGTGGCCTAGGTAAGTAGGGATAGTTTCACTTTCCAAGTGGCCTGTCAGCTGTTGCAATGAAAATACTTTTCTTTGTTAGCAGCCTTTTTCTTCAGTTCTGCCTTCTTTCTCTTTCCTCCTTCCATCTTCTACTTTTTCACAGACTTCTTCTTCTTTTTGAAAGACTTTCTCTTGGAAGAAGTCCTATTCCATAGCAAGAACTGAGCCTTTAGAACCTTTCATAGAAAGCTCAGTAATAACCAGCATATTCATAAGCTCGGACCAAGCGAATTTTGAAGTTTATGCATGTGGTAAGTTCATGATGAATTGCCCATATGCATCAGTCAAGGATTGCAGAATTATATCATTCTGCAGATCCAAGATCCAACTTCACTTTGAGCTTCTCAAGCTCTTCCATGTCCTTGATCATTCATCAGACAGTGATCTTGGACTGACTGCCCATCACGCATCTTAGCCTTAAAATAGTCATTTAGTGACTTGATACTTGGCTGCGCGACTCTGTTCACCAAACATCTCCTTGTAGGTGAGCCAACATTTGGCGAGACAGTCCCTGATATCTTCATGTTGGTGCTGGAGCTCATCAGACATCGAGCCCAACATGTAGTATCTGGCCTTATTATCTTCGTCCGTACATTTTGTCAAGAGACGCTCTCTGTTCAGTGGATGGATGAGCTGGTAAGGTGGGAGGGTCCTGGATCCAAATACATGAGTTAACTTCTCGAAACCCAAAAATAATTTTAAAGTTTTGAAGCCAATCTCTTATAATTGGGTGTGATCAGTCTATAGGTGTCCAGGATACGTGCTAGTGGGTTGGAGGCAGACATTTTTCTATAGAGAGTCAAAGTTTCTAATTAAATATTGTAATTAAGACTTGACCAAATTATTTAAAAATTTTATTTTTAAACAAATTAGCTCCCACTATTTTCTCAGATCCCTACACTCCCTCTGTAGAGATGCAAAAATCTCCACGATTAATGATTTCTAGTGGGTGGTGCGGTCTCACCAACTGACTCATCACCTCACCTAACAGTTATTGGTGATGGGTTAGCCAATGAGTGAACAACTCTTGTTCAATGATTCTCTAATCATGGTGCACCCAAAACTTGGATCTCTAATTCATGAATCTCATCGTATGCCTAGAATATTGAGTCCACTCCTTAGTTAAGTCAGACCCACCATTTGCATAGATTAGATTCCTAATTAAGTCTCTCACCGTATTGAGAATATTGAGCCCAACTCATCCTCCAGCCCATAGCATCCAATACCTAATAGACATGGTTGCATCTTTTCGGTGCAACTGAGCCACTATATCCAATCGAGAACAATCAACCTTCGGAAAAGGGCCCGCACATCTACAATGGTGGAAGACCTTAGACTTAATCTTTTCTTAGGGAGAATTTGATTCAGGTCTCATTAAACTAGACTTGGCTTAGTCATAACAATTATGACTAACCTAGTGGCATGGGTTAGCTCGGATTATTGACCACCTCAGATCAGAACTGTGTCAACAGATATGGCCAGGTAAGTGAGACCGGTGGAAGGAATATGCCATTAACTCGACAAGAATGCATTCAGAGTCGAGTAGCTTCCAATTAAAAACCAGTCGGTCGTATGTGCCAAACTTACCTTAGACACCAAATTATTGAGTCAGAACCAATTGGGTTAGCCTACAATCCAGACTCTAACCTCTGAGCCTAATTAGGTCTTGCTTGATCGTGACTCGATGACTTGACATAATCCAGACTTAATCCTATTAGGCTGGTCAATTTAAGCATTGTTGATCCCATCTAACCAACTCTTGATTCGGTTTGATCAACCGCTTAGACCTAATTGAGCTACCCAAGCCCGAACCCAGTATTATGAATATGTCTTAGATCTAAAAATTCTCAATTTTAGACCTTAATTAATATTTCATAAACTTAATTCTTAATTAAGTTTAGGGTTCATAAATAAAATATGCACAATAAATCCTAGGGTTTCAGGATCTAGGGTTTTGCAGAAAGTAAGTTTTGGATTTCTGATTAAGGACGAACATGCAGCACCCCTACACATCATAAGAACACCCCATCGAATGGAGAAGGAGAGGGCCTTTAAACCCTTCTTCGTTCTTATGACCGGACGGCCAAGAGAGAATGCCTTAATCAGGAAACATACAAAACTACAAAACTAGTTAGATCTATATCATATATCTCATATATAAAATTTAGATCTAATCATAAACATATTTTGCATACATCTCATGTATCATATCATGCATATTTTTAGATCTAAATTATCTCATAATAATCTAAAAAATTAGATTTAAATTGATCTATATCAAAATAAATTCTAATCTAGATAATTATGTAGAACTATTCTACAACTAGTCTAGACATGCATTCAATCATATCTCATATGATACCAAAAATTAAATAATTTTTATTTGCTATTTTTTAGATGTTATTATAATACTTATAATATCAAAAAATAGTAAATAAAATAGATCTAAAATTATGATTTAATCAAATTAAATCAAATGATCATGCAAAGACTATTCTATAGAACTATTCTATTCTAGAACTAGTCATGCATCTTGTACATGTTCTTAGATCCAAATTATTTAATTTTAATTTTTTTGATTTTAGATCTGATCACATCTCATGTGACATCTGAAATTACTTTAATTTATCTAATTAAAAATAAATTAAAATTAGATCTAAATTATTTAGAACCATGGCTCTGATACCAGTTGAAGGAAAAATCCTGATTTTTCGGATCCAGGTTCGTTCAGATCTGATTTGATCAAGAGGATATATTTTCAAAATTTTTTTCTTAGATCTTAATCAGATCTGATACTTTTTAGATCTGATTCTTGATTGATCTAATAAAATAAAATAAAATAAATTAAATTAATTTAATTTATACCTTATTCTTGGGTAATCCTTATTACCTTGTGATGATCCTGCTGATTGCAGCGGAAGGTTCTGGATACAGCCACGCAAGCGCCTGGCCTCTACCGGTATCCACTTGGATTAGGATCCAAGGATCCTTCTTCTTCTCTAATCTTTTCTTCAAAAGATTATATCTGGATCTGATCTTGAAGATCTTCAAAATAATTTTTGAAGATCCGATGTCGTCTCTTGCAGCAGTGCTGCCTTCTTCCTTTCTTATCACCTTTCTCTTGCCTGGATCATACCAAACTTGAGCCCAAGGCCTCTTGGGTGTGAAGAGGAGAGAGAGGATCAAAGGTAGGCATGGAGCAGAGGGAAGAGGGCTATGTGGCATGGGCAAGGAGAGAACCTTCTCAAAGCTAGGCGCAGATAGGGTTTATATAGATCCTACTGCGCCATGCAGTGCCACATCATCCCGACCAATCATGTCTCTATGTGTAGTCAGATCAAAATCTGATTGGTGGGATGACATCACCTAATTCAATTAGATGAGAGCCCCTCTCAAACATCCTTAGGTGGCGCCAAGACTGGTCAAAGTAGAGTCTGGTGCCACCTTGTTTGATATCATGAAGCAACTTCGAGTCCCATCTATATGGGACTCCAGGCATCATTATCCTTAGGCGCATGCCTCCCTAGGCATGCACCCCCTTCTATTCTCTTTTTAGAAGGAGGACAAGAGGTCAAATCTCTCTTCTAAGGGTGCATGACACATGGGCGCAGTGTTTGACCAAAGTCAAAAGACAAGAATTAGCAGGTGACGAAAAATGGAAGAGGAACCATGTGTTTTAAAAAGGTCAGTGGAGCGCTGTTGTCTTCCTCGTATTGTACGTGGATGACATCCTCCTTATTGGGAATGATATTCCCATGTTGACATCAGTCAAAATGTGGTTGTCCAAGGAATTCTCCATGAAAGACCTAGGTGAAGCATCCTTTATTCTAGGAATTAAGGTCTATAGGGATAGACCGAATAGGATGCTAGGACTTTCACAGAAGATGTACATAGAGGAAGTACTAAAGAGGTTTAGTATGGAAAACTCTAAGAGGGGATTAATACCCTTCAGACATGGTATTCATCTTTCCAAGAAGATGTGCCCCTAGCACACCTGAGGAAATAGAACGCATGAGCAAGATCCCTTATGCTTCTGCAATAGGGAGCCTCATGTATGCCATGCTATGTACACGACCTGATATAGCCCATGCTGTGAGTGTCACAAGCAGATATCAGTCAAATCCAGGTGAAGAACACTGGACTTCTGTGAAATGTATCCTTAAGTACTTGAGAAGAACTAAGGATATGATGTTGGTCTTTGGTAATGGAGAACTCCAAGTCCAGGGATACACAGACTCGGATTTCATGTCCGATATAGATGATCGAAAGTCGACATCTGGAAGTCTGTTTGTGTGCAATGGTGGAGCTGTCAGCTGGAAGAGTTCCAAGCAAACCGTGATAGCAGATTCCACCATGGAAGCAGAATATATCGCTGCATCAGAGGCTGCAAAGGAAGCATTCTGGTATAAGAAGTTTGCAGCAGAAATTGGAGTAATGCCATCAGATGCCATTCCTCTATACTGCGACAACAATGGCGCCATAGCCCTTGCTAAGGAGCCGAGGTCTCACCAGAAATCCAAGCACATTGAGCGGCGATACCACCTCATCGCGATTACCTCGAGAAGGATTACGTCGAGGTCAAGAGAGTCGACTCCGCAGATAATGTGGCAGACCCACTTACAAAGCCGTTGGGCCAGCAGAAGATCGAAGCCCACCTTGAGAAGATGGGACTTAGACTTGTAGCCAATTGGCTTTAGGACAAGTGGGAGATTGTTAGATATATGTGCCCTAGAAGCCAGAATTGGCTGACACTTGTAATACACTTCTAGGGGCAAAATTATAATTTTGACTATAAATAATAAAATGGGTTATTTTCTATCACATATGTGTATTTAGTGTCTGTGATACATCCTTTGAGTTAATGGTAATGATAATTCATATTTTCAAGAGTTGAAAATTTAAGACATGAATAATCATTATTAACTCATAAAATGCTCCCGACCATAGGATCATCACGAGGATGGTGATTGATCCGGAAGGTTGGTGTACAATCGCTTCTCTTTAGTAGATGAGTCTTGAGTCTACGGTGTGGAGACACCGGAGCGAGAGTACAGGTACTCGTTAGAGAACGAGGGCACTGAGCGTGACCACCTCGAGTAGTCATTAGGAAGTCTACCTTCTCGTCAATGACTGACTCGATGCTGCAGTAGTGTGTCTGGTTCTTTGACCTGAGATGCATCGGCAGTTCACCTTGAGGGTGTTATAGTTTGACTACACCATTACTCGGTCTCCTAGCCATATGGAACCCTGAGGTGTATGTTGGCTATAGCATGTTCATTGTAGGAACTGGATTGCATCAAGATGGAATCTATCTACCTCGGTGGTAGAGGAGCAGCCCTATGATGATCATGAGAATCAAGTCCAGAAGCCCATGGCCATGGCAGAGTGAAATAATAGAAAGAGTTTCTATTTAGATTTTCACATTGGACTTCGAATCGAATGATTACATCATATGACAGAGACTAGGGTTTGACGAGTTCACCTTAACCCTAATCTGATCGGGGCTCAAGATAGAAGAACTTAATCACACAGGTAGCTGCACCAAGAGGTTCGCATTCAGCTCTGATGGGTTGCCACCATATACTGCTAGGTGTCACTGGTGGATTTTGGGAGCAATTAGAATGATTTAGATGATCGATCATTCTAGCTGTTCGAATCAGAAGAGTTCTGATCCATCGAAAGGAGTTTCGATGATGTCGATGATAGAGATCATGACATATCCCATTACCATACAGAACTGAACCTAACTGGGTCACACAAACAAGGGTTTGAATCTGGTGATCATCAATTGAACTGATCTAGTTCAATTGATCTGAATGAGATTC
This sequence comes from Cocos nucifera, assembly GCA_006176705.1. Lineage (NCBI taxonomy): Eukaryota > Viridiplantae > Streptophyta > Magnoliopsida > Arecales > Arecaceae > Cocos > Cocos nucifera. The sequence goes on along the minus strand of QRFJ01001519.1, from coordinate 132,439 downwards.
AATTAGGTTCAAGAGGAAATCGTGCTAGCACTCGATTGAACCTAACGTTCTTCTTTTACTATCATAAATAAGTTGTCCTGACTGAGCCAAAGGAGTTTGTGCTCAATCAGAGGCCTTCATATGGTCTGACTGGAGGTTGTCCAAGTCAGAAAAGGTTGTCTTATTTTGTAAGACATTACCTGCCATTTTTGGTCACCTGCCATTTCTTGTTCTTTGACTTTGGTCAAAAGTCTACCTTTGACTGGTCAAACGTTGACCATTGACCATACTTTGACCCATGACCACATGTCATGCACCTATTGGAGAGCTGGTGGGGGCCTTGTCCCCCTGCCAGAACCTGGCAAGGAGAAGGGCGCACGCCAAGGGTGGCGTGAGCCCAAGTAGGAGGCGCCTAGGAGTCCCTTGTTGGACAAGGACTCCACCTCCCTTTTGGATTCCAATTAGAGTTCTACTAAGACTTTGACCAATCTTTGACTAAGGTCTTAGGCGCACCCTCTAAGGAGGAATCCAGGGGATCTCTATTCCCACCAATCAGATTTAGATCTGATTTCACAAAGGGTTGTGATTGGTTGGGAGGAAGAGGAGTGTTGGATCACAAGTAGGTCTATAAATAAGACCCTGCGCCCAACTTTAATAGAGTTCAATCTCAATTAGCCCATGCCCCAAGGCTGCCTCTCCCTTCCTTCCTCCATGCCATCTTCTTCTCCTCTCTCTGCTCTCCACGTCCAAAAGGAAGTTTTGGACTTAGTTTGGTGCGATTCCAGATCAAGAAAGGCGATCAAAAGCAAGAAGGCTGCGCTGCTGCAAAAGGACGACTGCAGATCTTCAAAAGGAGTTTTGAAGATCCTCCAGATCAGATCCAGATCTGATTTTTGGAGGTGTGATAGAGAAGAAGAGGATCTCCAGATCCAACCCGAGTGGATACCGGTAGAGGCCAGGCGCTTGCGTGGCTAGATCCAGAACCTTCCGCTGCAATCAGGATCATCAACAGGGTAATAGGATTACCCAAATCAGGTAAATTAAATTTGATTTAATTTATCTTATTTTATTTTATTTATTAAAAATAATAAGAATCAGATCTGAAACATATCAAGATCTGATTAGATCAAGAAAAAATTTTTGAAATATATCTCTTGATTCGATCAGATCTGAAGGAACCTAATTCGGGAAATCAGTATTTCTCCTTCAACTTATACTCATATCCCATCAAAGCAATTCTCGATAGTAGAATGCTCTAGAGTTGGTCATGTTCAATGATGATGTATCCTTACATCTCACCTGTATGCTATACTAGTGTCTCTACACTCCATGGTTAAGAGGACAACCAGCCTATATGGCGTACAATGATCTATACTCAACAAATGTTGTCATCCTAATTAATAACAAATCATTTAGTCACAAACAGTTTAAGGACTAATCGATAAATCCTCTCTTTATCAAAACTAAATAGTCCTAAGAACTTCATCACAATAGAAGAAGTTCATTAAAAAATATAGAATTTATGATAAAAAATCTAGAATAATATTTTATTCAATAAATCATTTATAAGTGTAATGTAGCATAACCATCAACAGGCTAATGATTAGCTTTGGAACATAATTTCGAACAACTCTTAATTATTCTAAAACAACTCGGTACAGTATCTAATACCCATCTTTGACTTGTGGTTGTCAAACTTCTTTATCGCTAGGGCTTTAGTGAAAGGATCAGCTAGGTTCTTCTTTTCGTCGATCTTCTAAAAGTCGATGTCATCTCGATCCATGATCTCTTAGACCAGGTGATAGTGGTGCAGTATATACTTCATCTATTGGTATGCCTTCGATTCTTTTGCCAAAGCAAAGGCATCAGTGCTATCATAGTAAAGCAGGACCAGACCATCAAGAGAGGGTGCTACTCCGAGCTTAGTGATGAACTTTCTTGGCCATATAGCTTCCTTCAAGGCATCTGATGCTGCGATATACTCCACCTCGCATACAGAATCTGTTATAGTGTGCTACTTGAAACTCTTCTAGTAGATGGCTCCATCATTTGGGATAAAGATATAATCTGATACGCTTTTGCTGTCATCGAGGTTAGATTGAAAGTTAGAGTCGGTAAACCCTACTAGTTTCAAATCTGACTCACCATAGATCAACCACTGGTCCTTAGTATTTCTCAAATACTAAAGGATAGTTTTCACCATCTTCTAGTGATTCTTTTCTAGATTAAATTGGTATCTGCTCACTATTCCTAGTGAGTATGCTATATCTGGTCTTGTACATGTCATGG
>QRFJ01001519.1:0-129171 GCA_006176705.1 Cocos nucifera | reverse complement strand
ATCACAACCCTTTGTGAAATCAGATCTAAATCTGATTGGTTGGAATAGAGACCCCTGGATTCCTCCTTAGAGGGCGCCTAAGACCAGTCAAACTGGATTCTTAGTAGAACTCTGATTGGAATCCAAAAGGGAGGTGGAGTCCTTGTCCAACAAGGACTCCTAGGCGCCTCCTACTTGGGCTCACGCCACCCTTGGCGTGCGCCCTTCTCCTTGCCAGGTTCTGGCAGGGGGACAGGCCCCCACCAGCTCTCCAATAGGTGCATGACATGTGGTCAAAAGTCAAAGGGTCAATGGTCAACGTTTGACCAGTCAAAGGTAGACTTTTGACCAAAGTCAAAGAACAAGAAATGGCAGGTGACCAAAAATGGCAGGTAATGTCTTACAAATAAGACAACCTATTCTGACTTGGACAACCTCCAGTCAGACCATATGAAGGCCTCTGATTGAGCACAAACTCCTTTGGCTCAGTCAGGACAACTTATTTATGATAGTAAAAGAAGAACGTTAGGTTCAATCGAGTGCTAGCACGATTTCCTTGAACCTAATTGAATCTCATTCAGATCAATTGAACTAGATCAGTTCAATTGATGATCACCAGATTCAAACCCTTGTTTGTGTGACCCAGTTAGGTTCAGTTCTGTATGGTAATGGGATATGTCATGATCTCTATCATAGACATCATCGAAACTCCTTTCGATGGATCAGAACTCTTCTGATTCGAACAGCTAGAATGATCGATCATCTAAATCATTCTAATTGCTCCCAAAATCCACCAGTGACACCTAGCAGTATATGGTGGCAACCCATCAGAGCTGAATGCGAACCTCTTGGTGCAGCTACCTGTGTGATTAAGTTCTTCTATCTTGAGCCCCGATCAGATTAGGGTTAAGGTGAACTCGTCAAACCCTAGTCTCTGTCATATGATGTAATCATTCGATTCGAGTCCAATGTGAAAATCTAAATAGAAACTCTTTCTATTATTTCACTCTACCATGGCCATGGGATTTCTGGACTTGATTCTCATGATCATCATAGGGCTACTCCTCTACCACCGAGGTAGATAGATCCCATCTTGATGCAATCCAGTTCCTACAATGAACATGCTATAGCCAACATACACCTCAGGGTTCCATATGGCTAGGAGACCGAGTAATGGTGTAGTCAAACTATAACACCCTCAAGGTGAACTGCCGATGCATCTCAGGTCAAAGAACCAGACACACTACTGCAGCATCGAGTCAGTCATTGACGAGAAGGTAGACTTCCTAATGACTACTCGAGGTGGTCACGCTCAGTGCCCTCGTTCTCTAACGAGTACCTGTACTCTCGCTCCGGTGTCTCCACACCGTAGACTCAAGACTCATCTACTAAAGAGAAGCGATCGTACACCAACCTTCCGGATCAATCACCATCCTCGTGATGATCCTATGGTCGGGAGCTGTTTATGAGTTAATAATGATTATTCATGTCTTAAATTTTCAACTCTTGAAAATATGAATTATCATTACCATTAACTCAAAGGATGTATCACAGACACTAAATACACATGTGTGATAGAAAATAACCCATTTTATTAATTATAGTCAAAATTATAATTTTGCCCCTAGAAGTGTATTACAAGTGTCAGCCAATTCTGGCTTCTAGGGCACATATATCTAACAATCTCCCACTTGTCCTAAAGCCAATTGGCTACAAGTCTAAGTCCCATCTTCTCAAGGTGGGCTTCGATCTTCTGCTGGCCCAACGGCTTTGTAAGTGGGTCTGCCACATTATCTGCGGAGTTGACTCTCTTGACCTCAACGTAACCTTTCTCAAGGTAATCGCGGATGAGATGGTATCACCGTTTGCTTAGGAACTCTTCCAGCACAAACAGTCTGCCAGATGTCGACTTTCGATCATCTATATCGGACATGAAGTCCGAGTCTGTGTATCCCTGGAACTTGGAGTTCTCCATTACCAAAGACCAACATCATATCCTTAGTTCTTCTCAAGTACTTAAGGATACATTTCACAGAAGTCCAGTGTTCTTCACCTGGATTTGACTGATATCTGCTTGTGACACTCACAGCATGGGCTATATCAGGTCGTGTACATAGCATGGCATACATGAGGCTCCCTATTGCAGAAGCATAAGGGATCTTGCTCATGCGTTCTATTTCCTCAGGTGTGCTGGGGCACATCTTCTTGGAAAGATGAATACCATGTCTGAAGGGTATTAATCCCCTCTTAGAGTTTTCCATACTAAACCTCTTTAGTACTTCCTCTATGTACATCTTCTGTGAAAGTCCTAGCATCCTATTCGGTCTATCCCTATAGACCTTAATTCCTAGAATAAAGGATGCTTCACCTAGGTCTTTCATGGAGAATTCCTTGGACAACCACATCTTGACTGATGTCAACATGGGAATATCATTCCCAATAAGGAGGATGTCATCCACGTACAATACGAGGAAGACAACAGCGCTCCCACTGACCCTTTTGAAAACACATGGTTCCTCTTCATTTTTGATGAAACCAAACTTTTTGATCACATCATTGAAACGAGTGTTCCAGCTCCGAGATGCTTGCTTAAGTCCATATATGGACCTTTGCAGCTTGCAAACCTTGTGATCAGTATCACTGGATGTGAAACCTAGCGGCTGTTCCATATAGATATCTTCCTCAAGATATCCATTTAGGAATGCCGTTTTCACGTCCATTTGCCATATTTCATAATCGAAATAGGCTGCAACAGCAAGCAATGTGCGGATGGATTTTAGCATAGCTACCGGGGAAAAGGTATCCTGATAGTCAATGCCTTCACGTTGACTATAACCTTTTGCCACCAGTCTAGCCTTGAATGTCTCCACATTCCCATCTGCACCAATCTTTCTCTTGAAGATCCATTTACACCCAATAGGTACTATACCTTCTGGTGGATCTACCAAGGTCCAGACTTGGTTTGAGTGCATCGAGTCGATCTCTGACTTCATTGCCTCAAGCCATTTCTCGGAGTCGATATCTGATATCGCCTCGTTGTAGGTTTTGGGATCATCACCATGAGCACCATTACCTATGAGGAACATTTCCTCTACATCCTCTGAAATAATACCTAAGTATCTTTCAGGGGGACGGGAAACTCTTTCCGATCTACGAGGTGGAGGAGGTAGTGTTCTTATTGGCTCAACCTGATTTGGTTCCACTTGGTCCTTAGCTCGTTCTGCTTGTGAGACTTTCTCATCAAGCTTAATCTGCTTTCCAATGCCACTATCTTGAATAAACTATTTTTCAAGAAATATGGCATGTCGACTCACAATCACATTGTGGTCTTCTGGAATGTAGAAATAGTATCCTAATGACTCTTTAGGATATCCTATGAATCGAGCTCTAAAGGACCTAAACTCTAACTTGTCCGCTTGTTGTCTTTTGACATAAGCCGGACAACCCCAAATTCTGAGATGACTCAGACTTGGTTTCTTACCGTGCCATATCTCATACGGTGTGGTAGGAACGGTTTTAGAGGGAACCCTATTCAGTAAATAGATTGAAGTTAATAATGAATGTCCCCAAAGAAAATCTGGGAGGTCTGTGAAGCTCATCATGGATCGAACCATATCCAATAGAGTCCGATTTCTCCGTTCTGAAACCCCGTTGAGTTGAGGTGTTCCTGGTGGAGTCCATTGAGAGACTATGCCATTTTCCTTAAGATAGTCTAGGAATTCCCGGCTAAGGTATTCACCTCCTCGATCTGATCGAAGAACCTTAATGGGTTTTCCAGTTTGTTTTTCTACTTCATGTCTGAATTCTTTGAACTTTTCAAAAGGCTTCAGACTTGTGTCTCATAAGATACACATACCCATACCTAGACAGATCATCGGTAAAGGTAATGAAGTAGACAAAATTGCCTCTAGCCGGCACATCGAATGGGCCGCACACATCAGTATGTACTAGGGCAAGGAGATCTGTGGCCCTCTCCCCATGTCCAACAAAAGGGAGTTTAGTCATTTTGCCTTGAAGACAAGATTCACAAGTTGGATATGACTCAAAAGTCAATGGACTCAATAGCCCATTTTTCTCCAATTTGTTAATCCTATCTTCTGCTATATGACCTAATCTCAGGTGCCATAGATATCTGTCGTTTGGACTATCCCTAGGTCGTTTGGCATTCACGTTTTGCTCGATAGTTAAAACAGGTACATCAATATGCAACTGATAAAGACCATTAACAAGGAAACCATTTGCAATTTTATTTCTTTCATAAAGAATGTTACAATGGTCCTTAAAGAAGGTGATCACATAACCTTCTTGTGCTAAGCATGAAACAGAAATCAAATTCCTGCTAGCTGCAGGCACATAATAACAGTCTTTTAAAACTAAGTCTAAACCAGATGGTAATCGCAGAGGGTATGTTCCCACGGCTACTGCAGCAACTCTTGCTCCATTACCGACGCGTAGGATCATGTCTCCATCCCTCAGCCTCCTGCTATCCTCAAGACCCTGCATAGAAGTGCACAGATGAGCACTAGAACCAGAGTCAAGCACCCAACTGGATGCAGAAGAAACCGTAAGGTTAGACTCAATAACGAGCATACCTCCAGAAGGACCTTCCTTCTTGTTCTTTCAGGGTGGCCAGGTAAGTAGGGCAGTTCCGCTTCCAATGGCCGTCGCTGTTGCAATGGAAACACTTTCCTTTGCCATCGACCTTCTTCTTCGGTTCTGCCTTCTTCTTCTTTGATCCTTCCTACCTTTTGCTTTTTCACAGACTTCTTTTTCTTTCCATAAGACTTTCTTTTGGAAGAAGTCCGTTCCATAGCAAGAACTGAGCCTTTAGAACCTTTCATAGAAAGCTCAGCGGTAACCAGCATATTCATCAACTCGGCCAAGGAATTTTGAAGTTTATGCATGTGGTAATTCATGATGAATTGCCCATATGCATCAGTCAAGGATTGCAGAATAATATCGTTCTGCAAGTCCAAGTCCAACTTCACACCGAGCTTCTCAAGCTCTTCCATGTCCTTGATCATTGTCAGACAGTGATCTTGGACTGACTGCCCATCACGCATCTTAGCCTTAAAAAGTCATTTTCGTGACTTGATATTTGGCTGCGCGACTCTGTTCACCAAACATCTCCTGCAGGTGAGCCAACATTTGGCGAGCAGTCCCGATATCTTCATGTTGGCGCTGGAGCTCATCAGACATCGAGCCCAACATGTAGTATCTGGCCTTATTGTCTTCGTCAATCCATTTTTCCAGAGACGCTCTCTGTTCAGTGGATGGACGAGCTGGTAAGGTGGGAGGGTCCTGGTCCAAAACATGTGTTAACTTCTCTGAACCCAAAACAATTTTGTAGTTCCTGAGCCAATCTTTATAATTGGGTCCAGTCAGTCTATGTGTGTCTAGGATACGTGCCAGTGGGTTGGACGCAGACATTTTCCTGTAGAGAGTCAAAGATTCTAGTTAGATACTGTAATTTTGACTTGACCAATTTGTTTAGGGATTTTATTTTTAAACAAATTAGCTCCCACTATTTTCTCGGATCCCTACACTCCCTCTGTAGAGATGCGAAAATCTCCGCGATTGATGATTTCTAGTGGGTGGTGCGGTCTCACCAACTGACTCATCACCTCACCTAACAGTTATTGGTGATGGGTTAGCCAATGAGTGAACAACTCTTGTTCAATGATTCTCTAATCATGGTGCACCCAAACTTGGTCTCTAATTCATGAATCTCACCGTATCCGGAATATTGATCCACTCCTTAGTTAAGTCAGACCCACCATTTGCATAGACTGGGTTCCTAATTGGGTCTCTCACCGTATCCGGAATATTGAGCCCAACTCATCCTCCAGCCCATAGCATCCAATGCCTAATAGACATGGTTGCGTCTTCCCGGTGCAACTGAGCCACTGTATCCAGCCGAGAACAATCAACCCCGGGAAGGGCCCGCACGTCTACAATGGTGGAAGACCTCGGACTTAATCTTTTCTTAGGGAGAATTGATTCAGGTCTCATTAAACTAGACTTGGCTTAGTCATAACAATTATGACTAACCTAGTGGCATGGGTCAGCTCGGATTATTGACCACCTCAGATCAGAACTGTGTCAACAGATATGGCCAGGTAAGTGAGACCGGTGGAAGGAATATGCCGTTAACTCGCACAAGAACGCATTCAGGTCGAGTAGCTTCCAATTAAAAACCAGTCGGTCGTCTGTGCCAAACTTACCTTAGACACCAAATTGTTGAGTCAGAACCAATTGGGTTAGCCTACAATCCAGACTCTAACCTCTGAGCCTAATTAGGTCTTGCTTGATCGTGACTCGATCTTGACCCAGACTTAATCCTATTAGGCTGGTCAATTTAAGCATTGTTGATCCCATCTAACCAACTCTTGATTCGGTTTGATCAACCGCTTAGACCTAATTGAGCTACCCAAGCCCGAACCCAGTATTATGAATATGTCTTAGATCTGAAATTCTCAATTTTAGACCTAATTAATATTCCATAAACTTAATTCTTAATTAAGTTGGGTTCATAAACAAAATATGCACAATAAATCCTAGGGTTTCAGGATCTAGGGTTTTGCAGAAAGTAAGTTTTGGGTTTCTGATTAAGGACGAACACGCAGCACCCCTACACGTCATAAGAACACCCCATCGAATGGGAAGAGAGGGCCTTTAAACCCTTCTTCGTTCTTATGACCGGACGGCCAAGAGGAACGCCTTAATCAGGAACATGTAAATCTACAAAACAGTTATAGATCTATATCATATATCTCATATACAAATTTAGATCTAATCAAGGCATATTTTGCATACATCTCATGTATCAAATCATGCATGTTTTCAGATCTAAATTATCACATAATAATCTAAAAAATTAGATTTAAATTGATCTAATCAAAATAAATTCTAATCTAGACAATTATGTAGAACTATTCTACAACTAGTCTAGTCATGCATCTATCATATCTCATATGATATTTAAAATTAAATAATTTTTATTTGCTGTTTATCAGATGTTATTATAACACTTATAATATCAGAAAATAGTAAATAAGAAGATCTAAAATATGATTTAATCAGATTAAATCAAAGACATGCAAAACTATTCTATAGAACTATTCTATTCTAGAACTAGTCATGCATATCTTCATGTTCTTAGATCCAAATCATTTAATTTTAATTTTTCTGATTTCAGATCTGATCACATCTCATGTGACATCTGAAATCACTTTATTTTCTAATTAAAATAAAATTAAAATCAGATCTAAACAATTTTAGAACCATGGCTCTGATACCAGTTGAAGGGAAATCCTGATTTCCCGGTCCAGGTTCGTCCAGATCTGATTAGATCAAGAGATATATTTCAAAAATTTTCTCTTGATCTCAATCAGATCTTGATATGTTTCAGATCTGATTCTTATTATTTTAATAAATAAAATAAAATAAGATAAATTAAATCAAATTTAATTTACCTGATTTGGGTAATCCTATTACCCTGTAGATGATCCTGATTGCAGCGGAAGGTTCTGGATCTTAGCCACGCAAGCGCCTGGCCTCTACCGGTATCCACTCGGGTTGGATCTGGAGATCCTCTTCTTCTCTATCACACCTCCAAAAATCAGATCTGGATCTGATCTGGAGGATCTTCAAAACTCTTTTGAAGATCTGCAGTCGTCCTTTTGCAGCAGCGCAGCCTTCTTGCTTTTGATCGCCTTTCCTTGATCTGAATCGCACCAACCTAAAGTCCAAAACACTTTTGGACGTGGAGAGCAAGGGGAGAAGAGACTATGGCATGGAGAAGGAGGGGAGAGGCAGCCTTGGGGCGTGGGTCTAATTGCATTCAGAATTAGGGTTGGGCGCAGGGTCTTATTTATAGACCTCTTGTGATCCAACTCCTCTTCCTCTCAACCAATCACAACCCTTTGTGAAATCAGATCTAAATCTGATTGGTTGGAATAGAGACCCCTGGATTCCTCCTTAGAGGGCGCCTAAGACCAGTCAAACTGGATTCTTAGTAGAACTCTGATTGGAATCCAAAAGGGAGGTGGAGTCCTTGTCCAACAAGGACTCCTAGGCGCCTCCTACTTGGGCTCACGCCACCCTTGGCGTGCGCCCTTCTCCTTGCCAGGTTCTGGCAGGGGGACAGGCCCCCACCAGCTCTCCAATAGGTGCATGACATGTGGTCAAAAGTCAAAGGGTCAATGGTCAACGTTTGACCAGTCAAAGGTAGACTTTTGACCAAAGTCAAAGAACAAGAAATGGCAGGTGACCAAAAATGGCAGGTAATGTCTTACAAATAAGACAACCTATTCTGACTTGGACAACCTCCAGTCAGACCATATGAAGGCCTCTGATTGAGCACAAACTCCTTTGGCTCAGTCAGGACAACTTATTTATGATAGTAAAAGAAGAACGTTAGGTTCAATCGAGTGCTAGCACGATTTTTCCTTGAACCTAATTGAATCTCATTCAGATCAATTGAACTAGATCAGTTCAATTGATGATCACCAGATTCAAACCCTTGTTTGTGTGACCCAGTTAGGTTCAGTTCTGTATGGTAATGGGATATGTCATGATCTCTATCATAGACATCATCGAAACTCCTTTCGATGGATCAGAACTCTTCTGATTCGAACAGCTAGAATGATCGATCATCTAAATCATTCTAATTGCTCCCAAAATCCACCAGTGACACCTAGCAGTATATGGTGGCAACCCATCAGAGCTGAATGCGAACCTCTTGGTGCAGCTACCTGTGTGATTAAGTTCTTCTATCTTGAGCCCCGATCAGATTAGGGTTAAGGTGAACTCGTCAAACCCTAGTCTCTGTCATATGATGTAATCATTCGATTCGAGTCCAATGTGAAAATCTAAATAGAAACTCTTTCTATTATTTCACTCTACCATGGCCATGGATTTCTGGACTTGATTCTCATGATCATCATAGGGCTGCTCCTCTACCACCGAGGTAGATAGATTCCATCTTGATGCAATCCAGTTCCTACAATGAACATGCTATAGCCAACATACACCTCAGGGTTCCATATGGCTAGGAGACCGAGTAATGGTGTAGTCAAACTATAACACCCTCAAGGTGAACTGCCGATGCATCTCAGGTCAAAGAACCAGACACACTACTGCAGCATCGAGTCAGTCATTGACGAGAAGGTAGACTTCCCTAATGACTACTCGAGGTGGTCACGCTCAGTGCCCTCGTTCTCTAACGAGTACCTGTACTCTCGCTCCGGTGTCTCCACACCGTAGACTCAAGACTCATCTACTAAAGAGAAGCGATTCGTACACCAACCTTCCGGATCAATCACCATCCTCGTGATGATCCTATGGTCGGGAGCATGTTTATGAGTTAATAATGATTATTCATGTCTTAAATTTTCAACTCTTGAAAATATGAATTATCATTACCATTAACTCAAAGGATGTATCACAGACACTAAATACACATATGTGATAGAAAATAACCCATTTATTGATTTTAGTCAAAATTATAATTTTGCCCCTAGAAGTGTATTACAAGTGTCAGCCAATTCTGGCTTCTAGGGCACATATATCTAATCCTTATTTAGGGAATTCACACCCCGCTAGACTAGTGGCAAAAGGTTATAGATAATGTGAAGGCATTGACTATCAGGATACCTTTTTCTCAGTGACTATGCTAAAATCCATCCACACATTGCTTGCTGTTGCAGCCTATTTCGATTATGAAATATGGCAAATGGACGTGAAAACGGCATTCTTAAATGGATATCTTGAGGAAGATATCTATATGGAACAGCCGCTAGGTTTCACATCCAGTGATACTGATCACAAGGTTTGCAAGCTGCAAAGGTCCATATATGGACTTAAGCAAGCATCTCGGAGCTGGAACACTCATTTCAATGATGTGATCAAAAAGTTTGGTTTCATCAAAAATGAAGAGGAACCATGTGTCTTTCAAAAAGGTCAGTGGGAGCGCTGTTGTCTTCCTCGTATTGTACGTGGATGACATCCTCCTTATTGGGAATGATATTCCCATGTTGACGATAGTCAAAATATGGTTGTCCAAGGAATTCTCCATGAAAGACCTAGGTGAAGCATCCTTTATTCTAGGAATTAAGGTCTATAGGGATAGACCGAATAGGATGCTAGGACTTTCACAGAAGATGTACATAGAGAAAGTACTAAAGAGGTTTAGTATGGAAAAACTCTAAGAGGGGATTAATACCCTTCAGACATGGTATTCATCTTTCCAAGAAGATGTGCCCTAGCACACCTGAGGAAATAGAACGCATGAGCAAGATCCCTTATGCTTCTGCAATAGGGAGCCTCATGTATGCCATGCTATGTACACGACCTGATATAGCCCATGCTGTGAGTGTCACAAGCAGATATCAGTCAAATCCAGGTGAAGAACACTGGACTTCTGTGAAATGTATCCTTAAGTACTTGAGAAGAACTAAGGATATGATGTTGGTCTTTGGTAATGGAGAACTCCAAGTCCAGGGATACACAGACTTGGATTTTCATGTCCGATATAGATGATCGAAAGTCGACATCTGGGAGTCTATTTGTGTGCAATGGTGGTGCTGTCAGCTGGAAGAGTTTCAAGCAAATGGTGATAGCAGATTCCACCATGGAAGCAGAATATATCGCTGCATCAGAGGCTGTGAAGGAAGCATTCTGGTACAAGAAGTTTGCTGCAGAAATTCAGAGTAATGCCATCAGATGCCATTCCTCTATACTGCGACAATAATGGCGCCATAGCCCTTGCTAAGGAGCCGAGGTCTCACCAGAAATCCAAGCACATTGAGCGGCGATACCACCTCATCCGCGATTACCTCGAGAAGGGTTATGTCGAGGTCAAGAGAGTCAACTCCGCAGATAATGTGGCAGACCCACTTACAAAGCCATTGGGCCAGCAAAAGATCGAAGCCCACCTTGAGAAGATGGGACTTAGACTTGTAGCCAATTGGCTTTAGGACAAGTGGGAGATTGTTAGATATATGTGCCCTAGAAGCCAGAATTGGCTGACACTTGTAATACACTTCTAGGGGCAAAATTATAATTTTGACTATAATCAATAAAATGGGATTATTTTCTATCACATATGTGTATTTAGTGTCTGTGATACATCCTTTGAGTTAATGGTAATGATAATTCATATTTTCAAGAGTTGAAAATTTAAGACATGAATAATCATTATTAACTCATAAAATGCTCCCGACCATAGGATCATCACGAGGATGGTGATTGATCCGGAAAGGTTGGTGTACAATCGCTTCTCTTTAGTAGATGAGTCTTGAGTCTACGGTGTGGAGACACCGGAGCGAGAGTACAGGTACTCGTTAGAGAATGAGGGCACTGAGCGTGACCACCTCGAGTAGTCATTAGGAAGTCTACCTTCTCGTCAATGACTGACTCGATGCTGCAGTGGTGTGTCTGGTTCTTTGACCTGAGGTGCATCGGCAGTTCACCTTGAGGGTGTTATAGTTTGACTACACCATTACTCGATCTCCTAGCCATATCGGAACCCTGAGGTGTATGTTGGCTATAGCATGTTCATTGTAGGAACTGGATTGCATCAAGATGGAATCTATCTACCTCGGTGGTAGAGGAGCAGCCCTATGATGATCATGAGAATCAAGTCCAGAAGCCCATGGCCATGGCAGAGTGAAATAATAGAAAGAGTTTCTATTTAGATTTTCACATTGGACTTGAATCGAATGATTACATCATATGACAGAAACTAGGGTTTGACGAGTTCACCTTAACCCTAATCTGATCGGGGCTCAAGATAGAAGAACTTAATCACACAGGTAGCTGCACCAAGAGGTTCGCATTCAGCTCTGATGGGTTGCCACCATATACTGCTAGGTGTCACTGGTGGATTTTGGGAGCAATTAGAATGATTTAGATGATCGATCATTCTAGCTGTTCGAATCAGAAGAGTTCTGATCCATCGAAAGGAGTTTCGATGATGTCGATGATAGAGATCATGACATATCCCATTACCATACAGAACTGAACCTAACTGGGATCACACAAACAAGGGTTTGAATCTGGTGATCATCAATTGAACTGATCCAGTTCAATTGATCTGAATGAGATTCAATTAGGTTCAAGAAAAATCGTGCTAGCACTCGATTGAACCTAACGTTCTTCTTTTACTATCATAAATAGTTGTCCTGACTGAGCCAAAGGAGTTTGTGCTCAATCAGAGGCCTTCACTATGGTCTGACTGGAGCTTGTCCAAGTCAGAAAAGGTTGTCTTATTTTGTAAGACATTACCTGCCATTTTTGGTCACCTGCCATTTCTCGTTCTTTGACTTTGGTCAAAAGTTGACCTTTGACTGGTCAAATGTTGACCATTGACACTTTGACTTTTGTCCATGTGTCATGCACCTATTGGAGAGCTGGTGGGGGCCTGTCCCCCTACCAGAACCTGGCAAGGAGGAGGGCGCACGCCACCCTTGGCGTGTGCCCAAGTTGGAGGCGCCCAGGAGTCCCTGTTGGATAGGGACTCCATCTCCTTTTTGGATTCCGATTAGAGTTCTCCTAAGAACCAACTTTGACTGATCTTAGGTTTCCTCTAAGGAGGAATCCAGGGGACTCTATTTCCACCAATCAGATTTAGATCTAATTTCACAAAGGATTGTGATTGGTTGGGAAGAAGAGGAGTTGGATCATGCTTAGTCTATAAATAAGACCCTGCGCCCAACTCAAATAGAATTCATTAGAGAATCCCATGCCCCAAGGCTGCCTCCCTCCTCCTTCCCCATGCCAAAGCATCTTCTCCCTCTCCTCTCCACATCCAAAAGGAGTTTTAGACCTTGGTTGGTGCAATTTAGACAAGAGAAAGGTGAGTGAAAGCTAGAAGGCTACACTGCTGCAAAGGATGACTGCTGATCTTCAAAAGGAGTTTTGAAGATCCTCCAGATTAGATCTAGATCTAATTTTTGGAGATGTGATAGAGAAGAAGAGGATCTCTAGATCTAACCTGAGTGGATACCAGTAAAGGCCAGGCATTTGCGTGGCTAGATCTAGAATCTTCCGCTACTTATAGGATCATCAACTGGTAATACGATTACCCACTTCAAGATAAATTAAATTTGATTTAATTTATCTAAATTTTATTTTATTATTAAGATAATGAGGATTAGATCTAAAATATTTCAGATCTTATTAGGATCAAAGAGAAAAATTTTTGAAATATATCTCTTGATCTGATCAGATTTGAATGAACTTGGTCCGGAAAATCAGGATTTTCCTTCATCAAGTACTGATGGAGATCAAGAAGCAACTACCTAGACTGGAGAGGATGCACACTCATCCTAGCAAGCACAATCCTAACAAGTACTATCTCTATCATCGTGACCACGATCACGATATCGAAGAATGTATTTAGCTCTAGGACAAAATTGAGAAGCTCATCAGGCAAGGGCACTGCCACAACCTAAACCATCGAGAAGGAAAGAGCAACAAGAAGATTGGCCGCCTCTTGGTGACATTGACACTATCTCTAGGAGACCTCGATGAGAAGAGACCAGTAGATCCAAAGGATCAGTGAAAAGGCAGAGGACTGAAGAATCTATAACCTTCACCAAAGCAGGTGCACAGGAAGTTCAATTTCTGCATAATGACATGATTGTAATTACTTTAAATATCACAAACTATAATGTACACCGCATCCTTGTTGATAATAAAAGTTCAATCAATGTCTTGTTTTATGATGCTTTCTCCAAAATGTCTATATCTGATAGTAAGCTTGGGCTGATAAACTTTCTGTTAGTGGGCTTTATCAGTGATGCGGTACCGATTGAGGGCATAATAACTTTGGTTGTGGCTGCGGGACAATATCCAAGGCGGTCCAGAGCATAGGTCAATTTTCTAGTTGTAAAAGCCCCATCTTTTTACAATGCTATTCTTGGCCGACCTAGTTTGAACGCACTTCGAGCTGTGGTATCAACTTATTACTTAAAGGCACTGTTACTCCATGGCCCTGGTAAGGCACTGTTACTCCATGGCCCTACAAAAAAAACCCCCAACCCGACCTTTGCCTTGTTGATGGACTGGATGTTCGCGAAGACCTTATGGAGGAGCGGGATGAGCCTATGGAAGACCTCATTTTCATCCCATTAAATAATGAAAATATGGAGCACACTGTACATATTGGCTCCAACTTGGGGGATGAGGTTTGAGAACAACTCATTGCCTTCCTTCGGAGAAATGCAGACGTCTTCACCTAGATCCCAATGGATATGCTAGGGATTGATGCCGAGGTCATGGAACATCGGCTAGCTGCTAATTCCATGTGTCGGCCAGTAAAAGAGAAGATGCACAACCATGCTTCGGAGAGGCAGAAAGTAATTGTAGAAGAAGTCGACAAGCTCCTCAAGGTTGGATTCATCCAAAAAGTTAACTATCTGAATTGGATCTCAAATATGGTGCTTGTCAAAAAAGATGAACGATAAGTGAAAGATGTGTATAGACTTCCAAAGCTGAACAAAGTCTGTCCAAAAGACAGCTACCCCCTGCCCAACATCGATCAACTGATAGATGCAACCTCAGGCCATGAGCTCCTCACCTTCATGGATGCCTTTTCTGGCTACAACTAAATTTGGATGAAATCAGAGGATGAGGAGAAAACAACTTTTGTTACTGACCATGGTATTTACTATTATAGGGTTATGCCTTTCAGAATCAAGAATGCAGGGCCAACATACTAGCGCCTGGTCAATAAAATCTTCAAGGAGCAGATTGGCCGAAATATGGAGGTGTATATGGATGACATGCCCGTCAAGAGCCGAGCTTCAACAAATGACATCGTCGACCTCAAAAAGACTTTTAGTGCACTTAGGAAGTACAAGATGAAGCTGAATCCGACTAAGTGCGTCTTTGGTGTGACCTCAAAAAAATTTTTGAAATTTATGTTGTCAAGGCATGGGATTGTGGCAAATCTAGAGAAAATTTGGACTACTCAGAAGATGCCCACTCCAAAAATAATTAAAAAAGTTTAGCGCCTGACTGAAAAAATGATGTCTCTAAACTGCTTCGTCTCGAGATCAGTCAAGCGATGCATGCCCTTCTTTCAAGTTCTCAAGTAGCCAAAGAGCTTTTGCTGGATGGCGGAATGCCAACAAGCATTTGAGGAGCTTAAAAACTACTTCAGCTCACTGCTACTACTGACAAAATCTGAGTCCGAAGAAGAATTATTTTTGTACCTAGCAGTCTCCCCAGCAGCCTTGGCAGTAGTCCTGGTCAAGGAGGAAATGAAAGTGCAGCGATCGGTCTACTACATAAGTCAGGTCCTGAGGGATGCAGAGATGAGGTACTCTAAATTAGAAAAATTGACTTACTCTCTTCTAATTGCTGCCAGGAGACTTTAACCTTACTTTCGAAGAAAAAATCCCATTTTTTGGATCAAATTCGTTCAGATCTGATTTGACCAAGAGGAATGTTTCAAAAATTTTTCTTTCAGATCTAAATCAGATTAGATACTTTTCAAATCTAATTTGATGAATCTAACAAATAAATTAAATTAAATTAAATTAAATTTAATGTATACCTTGTTCTTGGGTAATCTTATTACCCTATGATGATCCTGCTGATTTGCTGAGGTTCTGGATGCAGCCATGCAATCGCCTGGCCTCTATTGATATCCACTCGGGCAGAATTTAGAGATCTTCTCCTTCTTAATCTTTTCTTCAAAGATCAAATCTAGATCTGATCTTGAAGATCTTCAAAATAACTTTTAAAGATCTGATGTCGTCTCTTATAGCAGTGCTGCCTTCTTCCTTTCTTATCGCCTTTCTCTTGCCTGGATCGCACCAAACTTGAGCCTAAAGCCTCTTGGGCATGGAGAGGAGAGTGAGGATCAGAGGTAGGCATAGAGGAGAGGGAAGAAGGCTATGTGGCATGGGCAAGGGGAGAACTGTCTCAAAACTAGGCGCGATAGGGTTTATATAGATCCTACTGCACCATGTAGTGCCACATCATCCTGGCCAATCACGTCTCTACATGCAATCAAATCTAAATCTGATTGATCAGATGACATCACCTAATCTAATCAAATGAGGGCCCCTCTTAAACATCCTTAGATGGTGCCAAGACTGGTCAAAGTAGAGTCTTTGGCACCACCTTGTTTGATACCATGAAGCAACCTGGAGTCCCATCTGTATGGGACTCCAAGCATCATTATCCTTGGGCGCACGCCTCCCTTGGTGTGTGCCCCCTCCTTTTCTCTTTCTAGTAGGGGGACAAGAGGTCAAATCTCTCTCATAAGGGTGCATGACACATGGGCAGATGTCTAAGTGTCAAAGGTCAATGTTTGACCAAAGTCAAATGACAAGAATTAGTAGGTGATGAAAAGTGGCAGGTGTTGTCTCAAATTTATCTCATAAATTAAGACAATCCTTTTCTGATCTAGACAAGCTTCAATCAAACCAATTAAAAGTACCTAAGTTAGCCCAAACATATTTGGCTTAGTTGAGACAACTTTTGATGATTGTTGAAGGAGAACAATAGGCTTAATCGTGTGCTAGCACGATTTGCTTGAATCTAATTGAATCTAATTCAAATCAGTTGAACTAGATTAGTCTAATTGAATGATCAATCATCCAAATTATTCTAACTACTCCCAAAATCTACCAATGACACCTAGCAGCATATAATGGCAACCCATCAAAACTAAAAATGAACCTCTCAGTGTAGTTACCTGTGTAATTAATTTCTTCTATCTTGAGCTCCAATCAGATTAGGGTTAAGGTAAACTCGTCAAACCCTAATTTTCGTCAGATGAATTAATCATTCGATTCAAATCCAATATGAAAACCTAAATAGAAACTCTTTCTATTATTTCACTCTACCATAGCCATGGGCTCATGGATTTGATTCTCGTGATCATCATAGTGCTGCTCCTCATCTACCGAGGTAGATAGATTTTCTCTTGGTGCAATCCAATTCCTACAATGAACATGCTATAGCCAACATACACCTCAGAATTTCAAATGGCTAGGAGATCAAGTCATGGTGTAGTCAAACTATAAGACCCTCAAGATTAACTGTCAATGCACCTCAGGTCAAAGAACTAGACACACCATTGCATGTTCGAGCTAGTCATCGATGAGAAGCTAGACTTCCTAATGACTGCTCGAGGTGGTCACGCTCAGTGCCCTCATTCTCTAATGAGTACTTGTACTCTCACTCTGATATCTCTACACTATAGACTCAAGACTCATCTACTATAAAGAAGTGATTGTACACCAACCCTTTGGATTAATCACCATCCTCATAATGATCCTACGGTCATGAGCATTTCATGAGTTAATAATGAAAATTTATGTCTTAAATTTTCAACTTTTGAAAATAAGAATTATCATTGCCATTACTCAAGGGATGTATCACAGACACTAAATACATATTATGACAGAAAATAATCCATTTTATTATTTATAGTCAAAATTATAATTGCCCTTAGAAGTGTATAACAAGTGTCAACCATTTGTAGCTTCTAAGGCACGCATATCTAACAAACTCCCAGTTGACCTAAAGCCAATTGGCTATAATTCTAAGTTCCATCTTTTCAAGGTGGGCTTCGATCTTCTGCTGATCCAACAGCTTTGTAAGTGGATCTACCGCATTATCTGCGGAGTCAACTCTCTTGACCTCGATGTAACCCTTTTCGACGTAATCGCGGATGAGGTGGTATCAACACTCAATGTGCTTGGATTTTTGGTGAGACCTTGGCTACTTAGCTAGAACTATGGCGCCATTGTTGTCACAGTATAGAGGAATGACATCTGATGGCATCACTCCGATCTCTGCGATAAACTTCTTATACCAGAATGCATCCTTCGCAGCTTCTAACGTAGCAATGTACTCTGCTTCCATGGTGGAATCTACTATCACTATCTGCTTGGAACTCTTCCAACTGACAACACCACCATTACACACAAACAGACTTTCAGATGTCAACTTTCGATCATCTACATCGGACATAAAATATGAGTCTGTATACCCCTGGACTTGGAGTTCTCCATTACCAAAAACCAACAACATATCCTTAGTTCTTCTTAAGTACTTAAGGATACACTTCACAAAAGTCTAGTGTTTTTTGCCTGGATTTGACTGATATTACTCATGACACTCACAACATGGGCTATATCAGGTTGTGTACATAACATGATATACATCAGGCTTCCTATTGCTGAAGCATAAGGGATCTTGCTCATATGTTCTATCTCCTCAGGTGTGCTAGGGCACATCTTCTTGGAAAGATGAATGCCATGTCTGAAGCATACCAAACCCCTCTTCGAGTTTTTCATGCTAAACCTCTTTAGCACTTTCTTTATATACATCTTCTATGAAAGTCCTAGCATCCTATTCGGTCTATCTCTATAGGCATTAATTCCTAGAATAATGGATGCTTCTCCTAGGTCTTTGATAGAGAATTCTTTGGATAACCACATTTTAACTATGGTCAACATGGGAATATCATTTCCAATAAGAAGGATATCATCCACGTACAATACGAGAAAGATAATAGCGCTCCTACTAACTTTTTTGAAGATACATGGTTCCTCCTCATTTTTGATGAAATCAAATAATTTGATCACATCATTAAAATGAGTATTCCAGCTTCGAGATGCTTACTTATGTCTATATATGGACCTTCGTAGCTTGCATACTTTATGATCAGTATCACTGGATGTGAAACTTAATGGCTGTTCCATATAGATATCTTTCTTAAGATATCCATTTAAGAATGTCATTTTCACATCCATTTGTCATATTTCATAATCAAAATAGGCTGCAATAGCAAGCAATGTATGGATAGATTTTAGCATAGCTACTGATGAAAAGGTATCCTGATAGTCAATGCCTTCGCGTTGACTATAATCTTTTGCCACTAATTTAGCTTTGAATGTCTCCACATTTCAATCCGCACCAATCTTTCTCTTGTAGATCCATTTACACCCAATAGGTACTATACCTTTTGGTGGATTTACCAAGGTTCAGACTTGGTTTGAGTGCATCGAGTCAATTTTTGACTTTGTTACTTCTAACCATTTCTCAAAGTTGATATCTGATATTGCCTCATCATAGATTTTGGGATCATCACGATGAACCCATTACCTATGATGAACATTTCATCTACTTCCTCTAAAATAGTACCTAAGTACCTCTCAGGGGGATGAAAAATCATTTCTGATCTATGAGGTGGAGGAGGTAGTGATTGTATTGGCTCAACCTGATTTGGTTCCATTTGATCCTTAGCTTAATGCTCTTATGAGACTTTCTCCTCAAGCTTGATCTACTTTCCAATGCCGCCATCTTGAATAAACTATTTTTCAAGAAAGATGGTATGTCAACTCATAATCACATTATGATCTTCTAAAATGTAGAAATAATATTCTAATGACTCTTTAGGATATCCTATAAATCAAGCTCTAAAGGATCTGAAGTCTAACTTATCTGCTTGTTGTCTTTTGACATGAGTTGGATAACCCTAAATTTTGAGATGACTTAGACTTGATTTCTTACTATGCCATATCTCATACGATATGGTAGGAACGATTTTAGAAGGAACCCTATTCAATAAGCATATTGCAGTTAACAGACTATGTCCCCAAAGAAAATCAGGAAGGTCTGTAAAACTCATCATGGATTGGACCATATCTAATAGGATCCGATTTCTCTGTTCTGAAATTTCATTGAGTTGAGGTGTTCCAGATGGAGTCCATTGAGAGATTATGCCATTTTGCTTGAGATAGTCAAGAAATTTCTGACTAAGGTATTCACCTCCTCAATCTGATCGAAGAACCTCAATGGATTTTTCAATTTGCTTTTCGACTTTATGTCTGAATTTCTTGAACTTTTCAAAAGCTTCAGACTTGTGTCTCATAAGATATACATACCAATAATGAGATAAATCATCGATAAAGTTTATGAAGTAAACAAAGTTGCCTCTAGCCGATACATCAAATGGGCCGCACACATCAGTCTGTACTAGGGCAAGTAGATCCGTGGCCCTTCCCCATGTCCTACAAAAGGGAGCTTAGTCATTTTGCCATGAACACAAGATTCATAAATTAATATGACTCGAAAGTCAACAGACTTAATAGCCCAGTTTTCTTCAATTTGTTAACCCTATCTTCTACTATATGACCTAGTCTTAGGTACCATAGATACTTATCATTTGGACTATCCCTAGGTCATTTTGTTCTTATCGTATTCACATTTTGCTTGATATTAAAAATAGATACATCAATATATAACTGGTAAAGATCGTTAATAAGAAAACTATTTGTAATTTTATTTTTTTCATGAAGAATATTACAATGATCCTTAAGAAAATTAATTACATAGCCTTCTAGTGCTAAGCAGGAAACAGAAATCAAATTCATGCTTGCTGCAGGCACATAATAACATTCCTTTAATACTAAGTCCATGTTCCCACGGCCATAGCAGCAATCCTTGCTTTATTTCCAATGCGTAGGATCATCTCACCATCCCTCAGCCTTCTGCTATCCTCAAGACCCTACATGAAAGTGCATAAATGAGCACTAGAACCAGAGTCAAGCATCCAACTAGATCCAACTAGATGTAGAAAAAACTGTAAGATTAGACTCAATAATGAGCATACCTCTAGAAGGACCTACCTCATTATTCTTCAGGGTGGCTAGGTAAGTAGGATAGTTTCGCTTTCAGTGGCTGTCGGTGTTGCAATGAAAATACTTTTCTTTGTTAGCAGCCTTTTTCTTCAGTTCTACCTTCTTTTTCTTTCCTCCTTCCATCTTCTGCTTTTTCACAAACTTCTTCTTTTCGAAAGACTTTCTCTTGGAAGAAGTCTATTCTATAGCAAGCACTGAGTCTTTAGAATCTTTCATGGAAAGCTCAGTAGTAACCAGCATGTTCATAAGCTCGACCAACGAATTTTGAAGTTTATGCATATGGTAGTTCATGATAAACTGCCCATATGCATCTATCAACGATTGTAGAATTATATCATTCTGCAGATCCAGATCCAACTTCACTCCGAGCTTCCTAAGCTCTTCCATATTTTTGATCATCATCAGACAATGATCTTGGACTAACTGTCCATCACGCATTTTAGCCTTGAATAGTTGTTTAGTGACTTGATACTTGGCTGCGTGACTCTGTTCACCAAACATCTCTTATATATGAGCCAATATTTGGCGGACCATCCTAATATCTTTATGCTGGTGTTAAAGCTCGTCAGACATCGAGCCCAATATATAGTATTTGGTCTTGTTATCTTAATCTGTCCATTTGTCAAGAGACGCTCTCTATTCAGTGGATGGATGAGCAGGTAAGATGGGGGGTCCTGATCCAATACATGAGTTAACTTTTCGAAATCAAAAATAATTTTAAAGTTTTGAAGCTAATTCTTGTAATTGGATCTGATCAGTCTATGGGTGTCCAGGATACGTACTAGTAGGTTGGAGGTAGATATTTTTCTGTAGAGAGTCAAAGTTTCTAGTTAAATATTGTAATTAAGACTTGATCAATTTATTTAAAAATTTTATTTTTAAATAAATTAGCTTTCACTGTTTTCTTGGATCCCTACACTTTCTCCGTAGAGATGCAAAAATCTTCATGATTAATGATTTCTAGTGGGTGATGCGATCCCACCAACTGACTCATCACCTCACCTAACAGTTATTGGTGATGGGTAAGCTAATGGGTGAACAACTCTTGTTTAATGATTCTCTAATCATGGTGCATCAAAACTTGATCTTTAATTCATGAATCTCATCGTGCCCAGAATATTGGTCCGCTCCTTAGTTAAGTCAAACCCATCATTTGCATAGATTGGATTCCTAATTAAGTCTCTCACCGTATTGAGAATATTGAGCCCAATCCATCCTCTAGCCCATAGCATCCAATGCCTAATAGACATGGTTGCATATTTTTGGTGCAACTGAACCACTATAATCAGTCGAGAATAATCAACCTCGAAAAGGGCCCGCACATCTATAATGGTGGAAGACCTTAGACTTAATCTTTTCTTAGGGAGATTTGATTTAGGTCTCATTAAATTAGACTTGACATAGTCATAACCATTATGACTAACCTAGTGGCATGGGTTAGCTCGAATTATTGGCCACCTCAGATCAGGACTGAGCCAACAAATATGTCCAGGTAAGTGAGATCGATGGAAGGGATATGCCATTAACTCGACAAGAATGCATTCGAGTTGAGTAGCTCCCAATTAAAAATCAGTCAGTCGTATCTGCTAGACTTATCTTAGATACTAAATTATTGAGTCAGAATCAATCAGGTTAGCCTACAATCCAGACTCTAACCACTAAGCCTAATTAGGTCTTAGCTTGATCGATCACTCACGTGACTCGATCTTGACCCAGACTTAATCCTATTAGGCTGGTCAATTTAAGCACTCTTGATCCCATCTAACCAACTTTTGATTTGGTTTGATCAACCGCTTAGACCTAATTGAGCTACCCTAGTCTGAATCCAATTTTATGAATATGTCTTAAATCTAAAAATTTTTAATTTTTAGACTTAACATATTTCATAATCTTAATTCTCAATTAAGTTTAGGATTCTCAAATAAAATATATAAATAAAATTCTAGGATTTCAGGATCTAAGATTTTGTAGAAAATAAATTTTGGATTTCTGATTAAGGACGAACATGCAGCATCCTTACACATCATAAGAACACCCCATCAAATGAGAGAAGAGGGTATTTAAATCCTAATTTGTTCTTATGATCAGACGGCCAAGGAGAACGCCTTAATTAGAAATACAAAAACTACAAAATTAGTTAGATCTACATCATATATCTCATATATAAAAATTGACCTAACTATAAACATGTTTTGCATACATCTCATGTATCATATCATGGTTTTTAGATCTAAATTATCTCATAATCATCTAAAAAATTAAATTTAAATTGATCATATCAAAATAAATTCTATTCTAGATAATTATGTAGAAGTATTCTACAACTAGTCTAAACATGCATTCATCATATCTCATATGAACCAAAAATTAAATAATTTTATTTTTTATTTTTTAGATATTATTATAATATTTATAATATTAAAAAATAATAAATAAATAGATCTAAAAATTATAAATTAATCAAATTAAATTATGATCATGCAAGACTATACATAGAACAATCCTATTCTACAATTAGTCATGCATCTTGTACAACTTAGATCTAAATTATTTAATTTTTAATTTTTCTAATTTTAGATCTAATCACATCTCATATGATATCTAAAATCATCTAATTATCAAATTAAAAATAAATTAAAATTAGATCTAAATTATTTATGAAAATCTGGCTCTAATACCAGTTGAAGGAAAAATCCTATTTTTGGAATTAGATTCGTTCAGATCTGATTTGACCAAGAGAAATATTTTCAAAATTTTTTTCTTAGATCTTAATTAGATCTGATACTTTTTAAATTTGATTTGATTGATCTAATAAAATAAAATAAAATAATTAAATTAGATTTAATTTATACCTTATTCTTGGGTAATCTTATTACCTTGTGATAATCCTACTGATTGCCTCAGGTTCTGGATACAGCCACGCAATCGCCTGACCTCTACCGATATTAACTTAGATAGGATCTAAGGATCTTCTTCTTCTTAATCTTTTCTTCAAAGATTAGATCTAGATCTGATCTTGAAGATCTTCAAAATAACTTTTGAAGATCCGATGTCGTCTCTTGCAGCAGTACTGCCTTCTTCCTTTCTTATCACCTTTCTCTTGCCTGGATCGTACCAAACTTGAGCCCAAGACCTTTTAGGTGTGAAGAGGAGAGAGAGGATCAGAGGTAGGCATGGAGGAGAGGGAAGAAGGCTATGTGGCATGGGCAAGGGGAGAACCTTCTCAAAGCTAGGCGCAGATAGGGTTTATATAGACCCTACTACGCCATGCAGTGCTACATCATCCCGGCCAATCATGTCTCTACGTGTAATCAGATCAAAATTTGATTGATGGGATGACATCACCTAATCCAATCAGATGAGAGCCCCTCTCAAACATCCTTACGTGGCACCAAGATTGGTCGAAATAGAGTCTTTGGCGCCACCTTGTTTGATATCATGAAGCAACGTGGAGTTCCATCTATATGGGACTCCAGGCATCATTATCCTTAGGCGCACGCCTCCCTAAGCATGCACCCCATCCTTTTCTCTTTTTAGAAGGGGGACAAGAGGTCAAATCTCTCTTCCAAGGGTGCATGACACATGGGCAGATATCTAAGTGTCAAAGGTCAGTATTTGACCAAAGTCAAAAGACAAGAATTAGTAGGTGACGAAAAATGGTAGGTGTTGTCTCAAATTTATCTCATAAATTAAGACAACCATTTCTTGATCCAGACAAGCTCTAGTCAGACCAAGTAAAGATACCTAAGTTAGTCCAAACATATTTGGCTCAGTTGAGATAGCTTTTGATGATTGTTGAAGGAGAACATTAGGCTCAATCGTATGGTAGTACGATTTTCTTGAACCTAATTGAATCTAATTCAAATCAATTGAACTGGGTTAGTCTAATTGATGATATCTAGATCCAAACCCTTATTTGTATGATCCAGTTAGGTTCAATTTCATATGGTAATGAGACATGTCACGATCTCTATCATCAATATCATCGAAACACCTTCCGATGGATCAGAACTTTCCTGATTCAAACAACTAAAATGATCAATCATCCAAATCATTCTAATTGCTCCCAAAATCCATCAATGACAACTAGCAGTATATGGTAGCAATCCATCAGAACTAAAAATGAATCTCTCAGTGCAGTTACCTATGTGATTAAGTTCTTTTATCTCGAGCCCCGATCGGATTAGGATTAAGGTGAACTCATCAAACCCTAATTTCCATCATATGAATTAATCATTTGATTCAAATCCAATGTGAAAACCTTAATAGAGACTCTTTCTATTATTTCACTCTGCCATGGTCATGGGCTTATGGATTTGATTCTTGTGATCATCATAGGACTGCTCCTCTTCTACCAAGGTAGATAAATTCCCTCTTGGTGCAATCCAATTCCTATAATGAACATGCTATAGCCAACATACACCTCAGGATTCTGAATGGCTAGGAGACTGAGTCATGGTGTAGTCAAACTATAACACCCTCAAGGTGAACTACCGAGCATCTCAGGTCAAAGAACTAGACAAACCACTGTAGCTTCGAGCTAGTCATCGATGAGAAGATAGCTTTATAACGATTGCTCGAGGTGGTCACGCTCGGTGCCCTCGTTCTCCAATGAGTATCTGTACTCTCACTCTGGTGTCTCTACATCATAGGCTCAAGACTCATCTACTATAAAGAAGCGATTATATACCAACCTTCCAGATCAATCACCATCCTCATGATGATCCTACGGTCAGGAGCATTTTATGAGTTAATAATGAAAATTCATGTCTTAAATTTTCAACTCTTGAAAATAAGAATTATCATTGCCATTAACTCAAGGGATGTATCATAGACACTAAATACACATTATAATAGAAAATAATTTATTTTAATATTTATAGTTAAAATTATAATTTTGCCCTTAGAAATGTATAATAAGTGTCAGCCAATTTTTGCTTCTAGTGCACACATATCTAACAACTTTAAGGGGTACACCATAACTATCCTCATGGATTAACCAATTAAAGTAGTCCTTCATCGAATGGATGCCTCTGAAAGAATCATAAAATGGAGAATCTAGCTTATAGAATTTGACATCAACTACTGATCTCAGTTGTCGATCAAAGTCCAGATATTAGTAAATTTTGTAGTAGAATGCACCATTCCAAATGAAGCCGAGCTTGAACAAAATGAAACTGGCATTTCATGATTGCAACCAAGCCCCCCCGAAGAGAGTGCTGATCTTTCTGAAGGTTTTTGGGCCCTATACGTGGATGGTTCATCCAATGCTATTGGAGCAGGCATAGGGTTAGTCTTGGTTAACACCGAGAGAGTCGTCGTCAAATACGTGCTACATTTTGAATTTCTTGAAACTAATAATGGGACCGAATATGAAGCTCTGATCATCGGATTAAAAATAGCAAAAGAGTTAGGGATAGATGGGCTCCAAGATTTCAATGATTCCCAGCTGATGGTTGGATAAATTAACGATAGCTATGAAGCTTGGAAGGAAAGCATGATGAAATATCTTGAGAAAGTAAATAACTTGACTTTAGCCTTCAACAGTTTTAGCATTCAATGGATTTCGAGGGTAGAAAATATGAGAGCCAACCTTCTCTCTAAATTGGCCACTTTAGTCCCAGCCAAACTGTCCAAAGAAGTATTTTTTGAAATTCTAAAGTGCCCAAGCTTAGAGGAGCGCAGCCTATTATGCAAGTTGAGCATAGGTCGAGCTAAATCAACCCGCTAATTGCCTACCTTAAGAATGGAGCTCTTCCTCATGATCCAAAAGAAGCTCAAAAACTCAGGAATCAAGCTTTCTAGTATATTTTGTATGGAGGCAAGCTATATAAAAGATCGTATTCTCTACTGCTCTTGAGATGTCTCTGACCTTTAGAGGCCAACTTCGCATTATGAAAAGTGCATGAGAGAATTTGCGGAAGTCATGTAGGAGCCAGATCCCTATCACAAAGACTACTTCGATAGGGATACTATTGACCAACCTTGTACCACGACTCTATAGACTATGTCAAGAAATATGATCGCTATCAGAGAAATGCGAACATACAAAGACAGTCGACCTTTGAGCTTACTCCACTAAGTGTACCTTGGCCATTCGCGCAGTGGGGAATGGATATACTTGACCCCTTTCCAACGACATCCAGACAATGAAAGTTTCTCCTAGTTGCGATCGACTACTTTACCAAATGGATCGAGGTCGAATCATTAGCAAAAATTATAGAGTCCAAGGTATGAAACTTTGTCTGAAAGTCAATCATTTACTGGTTTGGTCTGCCCCAAACTCTCATAATAGATAATGGGTGATGGTTTGTTAGGATGAGATTTATTGAGTTCTATGAAGATCTAAACATCTCTCATCATTCCACGTTAGTGGCCTATCTGAAGGCAAATGGTGAAGCAGAGGTGACCAACAAAATCTTACTGTAGGGCATCAAGGTAAGGCTTGAAAGAGTAAGAAAGAGTTGGATGGACGAACTCTACCACATCCTCTGGGCGTATCAAACTATTCAAAGACTGCCGATTGGGAAAACACCGTTCACCTTGGTTTTTGGAATAGGGGCAGTCATCTCAATCGAGCTTAAACTTTCATCAGCATGGGTCATAGCCTTCAATGAGCAGCGTAACTTGCAAGACCTCAGAATCAACCTCGATCTATTGGAGGAGAAAAAAGAAGAAGCCTAAGTTTGGATGGCAGCATACAGATAAAGAGTAGTCAGATACTATAACTCCAAAGTAAAAAGCAAAGCATTCATGGTGGGGGACTTGGTGATCCGACAACCATCCATTTCACAACCTCAAAATCACGGAAAGCTCATCCTAAATTGGAAAGGTCCGTACAGAGTAGAGGAGGTCGTCTAGCTCGAAACTTATCGCTTGAAGAAGCTTGTAGGAGCAACACTCCCATGGCCTTGGAATTCAGAGAACCTAAGAATGTACTACCAATAACTTTCTTTCAAAAAAATTTTTCTATTTTAACATCATTACCTCTTGGTGCAAAAATTACATGATGACAAATAACTCTCTAAAACAACCTAAAGTGGTCCATTAGAAATAGGAGGAGAACCTTATCCTAACGTGAGGAAAGATGAAGGCCTCATTAAATTAAGATGAGATGAGGGGAGAGGTCCTACTAATGGCCCTAATGTATCCCTACAGTCTGTTAGAAATAGGAGGAGAACCTCGTCCTAACGTGAGCAAAGTCGAAGAAATCATTAAATTCAGATGAGATGAGGGAATAGGCCCTACCAACAGCACTAATATGCCCCTATAGCCTATTAGGAATAGGAGAAGAACCTTATCCTAACATGAGCAAAGTCGAAGATCTTGTTAAATTAAGACGAGATGAGGGGAGAGGCCCTACCAACGGTGCTAATGTGCCCCTACGGTCCGATAGAAATAGGAGGAGAACCTCATCCTAACGTGAGCAAAGTCAAAGGCCTCATTGAACTAAGATAAGATGAGGGGAGAGGCCCTACCAACGGTTCTAATGTACTCCTACAGTTTGTAAGGAATAGGAGGAGATCCTCATACTAACGTAAGTAAAGTGATGGCCTCATTAAATCAAGACAAGATGAGGAGAGAGATCCTGCCGACGGACCTAATGAACTTCTATGATCGTGCAAATGGTGGAAGGCCGAGGCCTCGCTAATCTAAAACAAGAAAAAGGCCAAGGCCCTACTAACGACTGTCGTGCACATTTTCCTACTGCCATGCCAAATGCCAAAGGTAAAACCCCATCCTGATCCATGGAATGGACCTCTAGCCCAACATCCACGATAAGCATCTCATAAAAAATGAAGTAAAGAAAAATGAGGCACTTGGAATCGCGTCTATAAGAGATGACAGCAAAAAAAAAATGAAAAAAAAAAAAAAGGTACCATTTCATTATGTACTTATGTTCATTAAAAATAAAAGTCAATAAGATCGATTTCACAGAAAGTGGGTACACTACATTCAAAATGAAGGTTGGCAAGGACCAATTATGCGAAAGAACAAATGCATTACAGATGGAATGAAGATCGATGAAATCGATTACATAAAGAAAAAAGAGAGGAGATGAAATCCTAAGGCGGCCCGGGTTCTTCAGACTTCGGACTATCAACCATCACCAAAGCTTCCTTCAATCTGAAGATCTCTTCCTCGAGCTTCTTCTTCTTATATAGGCCATCGATGTACATTCTATTGGTGTACTCAAATTTGGCCTCAAGTTCTCATCGCTGCTTTCTTAGGACTTTGAATTCAGCTTCGGCATTCTTAATGGCTTGACACTCATAGGTCAACTGGAGCTTCAACTGTTGAACTTCGGCCTTCCCCACCCTAACAACCTCCGAGAGCTCACTGATGGTCCTCCTCAGAGAGGCGAGCTCCTCTGATTCGTTGCCTGATCTAGCCTACTGAATGCTGTAAAATTTCATCTAAAAATAGGTCGCCTCATCCCTTGTAGCTTTCAGCTCTTCTTAAAGCTTGGACATCCTTCCTGCCCAGGATAATCGATAGCTATCATGCCATTCTTTAGTATCCTGTAGTTGCTTTTGAAGCAGAGAAAATTTCTTCGACTACTCCCAATCATACCGAGCTTTATCGGTGGACCAAGGCAAACTCCCTTCTAAGAGATGAATATTCTCCTTTGCCTTCCTAAGGTCAGCTTCAAGAGAGCTGATCTTCACTGTCATTGCCCAAGATTTGTCGCTAGCACTTTTCTTAAGCTCCGACAACTCCTTTTCAAAATTTTCCTTCCTGATGTCAAAGTCCACGAAGTCCCTCATGTGTAGGCTTTGAAGGTGGGTAATTTCTTTAGTCACCTCCGAAGCATTCTTTCGAGAGGCCTGAAGGTCAGCCTCCATCTTCTTCAACTTTTTTTTTAAGTGATGGACTTCCTTCTTCAAGCCCTTTATCAAGGGCTTGAGCGAAGCTCCCTGAGGTGAACGGTCGGTGTCGGCAGGAGAGGGGGGTTACGACCTTGATTGCTAAAGGTATTTTGAATCATGCATATGGCAACGCAAAGTGTAAAGTAAGGAAAGAAATTTACCCTTTATTTACTCAAAATATTTTCAAGTACATGAAAGAAAAAAGAAAAAGTACATGGTTATCAAGAGTTTAGACCTCAGGTGGCTCGGCCACTGGGGAGGTCGAAGCATTCTTGGCCACCTCCAGCTCTTGGGCAGGTCTGGATGCTGCACCTGCAGGTTTGGGAACCTCTACAGTAACTTCGATGATATGAGCAGCAGGGGCGACCTCAGCATCAATGCATGAAGGACCAACTCTATCCCCTGGCTCCTCTGTGAGAAGGTCCAGATCGATGTCATGGAAGTTCTCAGTGACCCATTCCATGCAGACCTGGAACCCTTCCAAGAAGGCTTCCTAGGCGAAGGCTATTTTGATGTCCTCCATATCTTTGGAGGACTTGAAGTCTTATATGGCCCTCTTCATTGCAGCGCCAACTTCCTCCTGTGCCTTCCTTCTTTCCTCCTTCTCTAGATCTAAGGCGGTTGTCAGCTTCGCCATCTCCTCGTGCTCCTCCCTCAACTCCTTTTGAAGGCATTCAACTTTAGATGAGTGGGTTTTCGAGGCTACCTTCAGAGCATCAACCTCGGCCTGAGCTTTCTTTGCTTCTGTGTGGGCTTCCTCAAGGGCACTGGAAGCTTCGGCCCATCTCTAGTTTGCCACCTTAGAGTGAGCAAAAAGGTAGTGTCCCAACTGCAAAATAAAAAGTGACTTAGAATTCTAGAAGATTCCAACTTTAAAGCCCAAAGGGCATGAAGTCAAAATCAAAAGAAGCCACTTATCTCCAGGAAGGCAGCGAAGAACTCATCGAACCTCTCAATGTCTTCCTTCTGACGAATCCTCTCTACAATGTGGGGGAGGGTGCTCTCCTCCATCAGCGACTGGACGATCTCTCAGTCATCTAGAAAACCTTGCTCTTGGCTAAGATCCCCTCCCTTGGAGCTCTTAACCTCCATCCGACTTTTTTGCCAATGGCCTTCTTCTTCTTCCTCTCCACAACTTCCTCTTACTGAACAGGAGTAGAAGGGGCGGCCTCATCAGACAAGACCAGGCTTGATGCAGCAAAGATGGGCTCGAGGGCTGGCATGGCCCAAATCGATATGGCCTAGCTCGATTCTCCAATTGGAGCCTTCTTCTACGGTTCTTCGAAAGGACCACCCTTCCTCTTAAGGGTCTTGATTCCCTTTGCCAGGCGGTTTTGTTCCTCCAGAGCTATTTCTACAAAGAAGATAAAGTTAGAAGGTCAAAAGAAAGAATACCATCCAACTAGTTGAATATGAAGAACTACCTATTGAGTTAAGAGGACTGAGATTGAAATTGATCAAGGTTAGCTCATCTAGAAGTTTAGAGATTGGTGGAGGATTAAAGCACTTTAGCTTATCAACCGAACTTCGATCATCGCTCTTTAGCTTGAAAGCTTGGTGGACCGATTTCCTTATCTCGTTCCACGGAGGAAGCCCTAACCCTAAGGAGGGATGGGAGATGAAAAAGAATTTCTCCTTTCAGTCGTGAATGGAGGAAGGAGCATCTTTAAACAACCCCTTCTTATCAAACTGCGGAGATACATACCACTAATCCTTAGCGGTTAGATGGGGTTTGAAGATGAAGAAATTGCAAAATAAGAAATTGGTAGGTCGGACGCCCACCATTGTGCATAGAGAGAGAAATCCTATGATGAATCTAAAGAAATTTGGCACCATAGCAGCAAGAGTAATATTAAGAAACCTGAATAGGTTAACTACAAAAGAGGGAAAGAGTAACCTAAGCTCGGCCTGAAGGATTTTGACATATAGACAGGTTCAGTCAAGAGGAGGTGAGCAAACTCGGTCGTCGGGCCTAGGAAGTTCGAGCTCATATTCTAAAGAAATTTCGAACTGAATCCTTACAAGGGAAAGGTCATTGGACCGAAGTCTATAGGAAATGATTGCAAACACAAAAGAATGGGCCAACTCCAAGGGTTCAGCCTCCTCAAGAGGCTGGTTCTCTAAGGTTAGAGGGGCTGATCTCCCAGAACAAGTTGACCAGGATCCATCATTAGACATTTGGATCAAAGTGAAATCGAGGAATCATCAAAAAATTTGGAAAAATAAGGTATACAAACTTCAACAAAAACCAAAAGAGCGAGAAAGCAAAGAGTGCAGAAATAATCAAAAGAAGTATTGGAGGGCTGACCTAAATCGGCTGGGAAGAACAAGGAGATGACAAATGTAACAAAAATCAAATGGAGGTGCGCCTGGAACCAAGGAAAATGGAGGAAGAAGCTTGGGCCCTTGCACGAGATGGAGAAGAGAACCGAAGGAAGGAGATAAGGATTTTAGAAGAAGTAAAGGCTCGGAGGAGGATGGGTTTAAGCAACCCCTGAAATTCCTAGATGGTTATGATTGCAGATTTCTCCCAACCGATCTCTGATCGATGCATGTCCCACTCATCGTGGTAGAAAGCTACCAATGAGCAGATCCTTAATAGCACCATACTTCAAGTAGACTTCTGACGAGGAATTCAAAAAACATCTCTTTGGGTCACCATGCATTTACGAAACTTCGGCGCTAGCCTAGTAAAAGCCAAAACTTTCCATCCAACCCAAACGCAGAACCCAATAGGATTGAAAAATCCTTCAAACTTTGATAGTTTCCATTTTACTCCCATCCTTCGAACTTCGAACTCGGGAGTAGGGGGACTAATGATGGGGATAAATCCATACCTACTGAAGTTCAGATAAGACTTTGACTCTTGATTAGTTCCATCCGATTGCAGCTATAACAACTGAACCTCAACCCGCAGGAGTATTTGAATTCTAAATCATTCTAAGATGGCCGACCTTCAACACTATGGTCAGATAATCTGATTGGCTGGGAAGATTGATTTTGGATTCAACGGGGCATTATGGATTTTTTCTTCAGATGAACTTGAATAGTTAATGCTTCTGCCCCAGAGAATCGGCTAAGTCCCTGGCTCCTGTGTATCTCATTCGGTCGATCTCCTTCCGGTAATTTATGTGGCCGCACTCAGATGAACTTTCTTGGATCCTTTTTTTTGGTAGAATCTTAGTCGAACTCCTCCTAAATTTCTCCTTCCACGAAACTTCTCCAGCAGTCGAACTTCTTCCAAACTACCCCCAGACGAACTTCAGCTCCTTATCATTATTCATCGATGAGCAACCCTAGGAATGGCCGAACCTCAAAGGAATAGCAGAGATGCTAGTGTTTTAGTCATGCTTGCTTATTGTGGCCATCAGTCAATACTTGATCTAGGCAGATCCCTCACAGCCAGACTCTTTTTGGTTGGATGTCTTTCGGGCCTCTTTGTTGGTCGAACCCCTATCGGACTTCTCTTCTGATCAAATTTTTTCCAACCGTTTGAAAGGACCATGACATACACCTTCAACATAGTGAATAAAAGCCAATGCATGGTCAATCTTGAGAACCTCCGAACTCCTTTGAAACAACAACGTCCAGGAACCCTTCATCTCCTGCAATTAACCCGTCTGAACTCTAGCTGTTAGGTCTCCAATAGACTAGCATGTCACGATAATGGACACCATCCTCCATAACAAACTCCACATAGCCCTGAACGGCCCACTATCAAGCAGTTGCAGCTATCACTATCAGTTTGTTATAGGCTCTAGGGCCATAAAAAAGACCCTGCGGATACATTTTCTTCAAGCTCTCTTCTCTCTTTTGGTGCTCTGCAACTTTCACTACTGAGTACTCCATTTTTGTTGACCGAAAGAGCTGACTTGATCATCAGAGGTTCTTGTCAAAGCCACCCCCTAGGCTCTGGACGAGACTTATTTTGTAGGTCCCCGATGGCAACCTCGTCTTCTCCAACTCCAATGCTTCTTTAGCAATGACCAAATTTCAAACCAACACATCTTATGGGATTTAGGAGAAGTCTTGATCAAGCTAGGATAAGGTCTAGTCAGATCAAGATAAATTTCTATAGAGTTTTTGGATAAGCCCTGTCCAAATAGTTCCACAAATTAGCAAGTCTTATCGTATTTTCATTCGATGGATTAGGATAAGCCTAGATCAGGTTAGAATAATATTTTTTTGATCTAGACAAGTTCTAGTCAGACTAGAACAAATCCATATAAGGCTCCTGGATGAGTCAAATCTAATTTGGCTCAGTCGAGATGATTCAGAAAGACTACAGAAGAAGAATGTTAGGCTCAATCGTTTGCTAGCATGATTTTTTTAAACCTAATTGGATCTAATCCAAATCAATCAAACTGGGTTAGCTCAATTGGTGATATTCAAATTCAAATCCTTATTTGTGTAACCCAGTTAGGTTCAATTCTATATGGTAATGGGACATGTCATGATCTCTATCATCACATCATCAAAACAACTTTCGATGGATCAGAACTCTTTTGATTCATCCAATTAGAATCATCGATCATTAAGATAATTCTAATTGATCCCAAAATCTACTAATGACATCTAGCAGTATGTGGTGGCAACTCATCAAAACTGAATAGCGAACCTCTTGGTGCAGCTACCTATGTGATTGGGTTCTTCTATCATGAGCTCCGATGGGATTAGGATTAAGATAAACTCGTCAAACCCAACACCCATCAAATGAATGAATCATTCGATTCGAGTTCGATGTGAAATTCTAATAGAAACATCTTTCTATTATTTCACACTACCATGGTCATGGATTTTAGGACTCAATCTTATGATCATCATAGGACTACTCCTCTACAGAGGTTGATAGATTTTATCTTGGTGCGATCCAATTCCTACAATGAACATGCTATAGCCAACATACATCTCAAGATTTTGATTGGCTAGGAGATCGAGTTATGGTGTAGTCAAACTATAACACCCTCAAGGTGAACTACCGATGCACCTCAGATCAAAGAACTAGACACACGCTGTAGCATTGAGCTAGTCATCGATGAAAAGGTAGGCTCCCTTATGATTGCTCGAGGTGGTCATACTCAGTGCCCTCATTCTCTAATGAGTACCTATACTCTCTCTCTGGTGTCTCCACATCATAGACTCAAGATTCATCTATCCTAAGAAAATGATCGTACATCGATTTTTTGGATCAATCACCATCCTCGTGATGATCCCATGATCGAGAGCAATTTATGAGTTAATTATGATAACACATGCCTTAAATTTTCAACTCTTGAGAATATATGTTATCATGCCTTATAACTCAATGGATGCATCAGAGACACTTTATATACAATATGATAGAATAAATAATTTTTTAATTAATTTTAAGTCAAAATTATGAAAATACTCCTAGAAAGTATTTAACAAGTGTCAACCAATCTGGCTTTTAGGAAACACATCTAACAACTTACACAACTGAATTTGATCATATCAAATCTAAAGCCAATTAAAGTGGCACCTTTAAGAAGATCCAGTAGAGTACCATGTTAGCCAGATAGATACATCAATATCTTGATCTAGGGTAGTGATCCTATTGAGCTCAACGAGAACAACAAGGATCCGATCACCTATAGGGATGCAATACAGTGGTCTAACTCTGAGAAGTGGCTTGGAGCCATATAATCCAAATTAGAGTCCATGAAAATTAATAGTGTGTGGACACTAGTTGATTCACCTGAAGGGATAAAATCCATTAGATGTGAATGGATTTTTAAAACGATCAAAGTAGCACAGATAGGAAGGTAAGGACCTATAAAGTCCATCTGACTATCATCTTAGAGTTCGAACATATGTTTTGAATGTATGTCTTTGTTATGAATAAAGACAAATCCTGCATTTATAATTGGACAAAATGTTCTATTATGTTATTCCTCGTGTTGTCTATGGATGAAATTCTCTTAATCAGGAATAACATTTCAGCATTGCAAGAAATAAAGGTTTGGATGTCATCTAATTTTTACATGATCAAAATTAGATATGGTATACTCACTAAGGATAGTGAGTAGATATCAATTTGATCTAACTGAAAACCACTGAAAAATTGTATAGACAATCCTTAAGTATTTGAGAAGTACTATGGTCCAGTGACTCAAAAATAGAGATACTGACTTAAAATTTATGGATATTTTGATTCTAGTTTTTAGTCAGATCAAGATGATAGTAAGAGAGTGTCGGGTCATACCCTAATTGCTGGAGCAATCTGCTGGAAAGGTTTCAAATTATTGTTCCTACGGCTGCTTGGAGCCACAACCGTAGATCCGATCTCTTGCATGAACCTGGGTGTTAATCTAGCAAACTAAAGAATATCTAAAAAAGATGAGAGAAGTAAGCATTTTGTTGTTAGAACCATAGATAAGAGAGTATGAAGAAAAGCTTAAATGTATTTCTTTCTTATTGTAAAAATTATAATATCCTGGTTTATATACCCTAGAGTTTCTACATGAATCCTAATAAATGTGAGGATTGATGGTGCTCCCAAGGAGGAGCCAGGGTGTTGGCTCCAGGGATTTTAGAGGCTTGGTTGGTGCTTCGAAGATTTGAGACACAAGGTGAAGCAAGGAACCAAAGCCGGAGAATCAAGACTATAGAATGAAGATTTTCTGTAGGTTAGCCAACTCAGTCTAAAACTAGATCGATTAAGTCTCAAAGCAAAGGCAAAATAAGGAGCTAAGCATTCGAGACTGCTAGTACGGCACAGGACTGGTTCAGCTCAGTTTCAGACTGAGCCAGCCTTTTGAAAGTTAGCCGACTCAGTGTTGAGACT
Source organism: Cocos nucifera (assembly GCA_006176705.1). NCBI lineage: Eukaryota > Viridiplantae > Streptophyta > Magnoliopsida > Arecales > Arecaceae > Cocos > Cocos nucifera. The sequence goes on along the minus strand of QRFJ01001519.1, from coordinate 92,845 downwards.
AAGTCGGCTCAGTATGTGGATATAGTTATGTGAGGGTCTATTTTGGGCTAGGGTTTGGGTTGATCCTAGGGGTCTTAAGGTCTGATTCAAGAGGTCTTAATGTGGCTAATTCATGTATGGGTCGGATCTAGATCCAGAGGATGAGAGCATGGGAGACATGGGTGTACATGGGCTCGGTGAGTGCTTTCATGTATTGGATTAGCCAGGAGAGTTTTTGGTTGGACCTAATGGCTATGTATAAATACGTTGGTTGTATTGGGATTTAAAAAGAGTGAAATCAATATAGATCTTTTCTTTCTCGATTCTCTCATCTTCTCTTCTCTCTAGAGTTGCCACCCCAGGGTTCTTGAAGAAGGCCTAAAGAAGGGTCACCTCCCTCAAGACCAAGGAGGGAGGTGCCCCATCATAGATCTAGGTGGAGGGTCGGTGGTTTGCTGCTCATAGAGAATGTCATAGATTCCTTCAGGTCTATACTAAAGATCAGGGGCTTCCGCAATGTGGTATCGATGCTTATGATGTCAAGGATGATTGGCATTCGAACGATATCATGGGTCTACAATTTGGTATCAAAGCTAGGTAATGCTTGGGACGTTATGGACGGCAATATGGTATCAGAGCTAGATTTCAGAGCCTGATGGTGCATGAAAGCAAAGGAGAGGTCATACAAGATAAAATCAGAAATCTACATAAGGATTCTATGGTATATCTCAAATCTACCTTATTGTTGCTGTGGTTTGGCCAACCGAGAGCAGCAAGTTGAAGGTGGAGGTTGAGAGTATTAATGGAAAGGGATTTTTTCATGGTGGAAGGATTGGATGCATGATTTGTTGATCGGTCTTGGTGGAAAGGTCGGGGTGTATGATGGTTATGCGATAGGCAGGGAGTACTGGAGTGCTACAATAGCGTTTCATTGAAGATGCAGGGCTGAGAGAGGCTTGATGATGCAGCAACCGAGAAAGGTAACTCAGTAGAGAGCATTAGGATTCTCTAGGAAGATAGGTAGTGTGGGGCTATTGAAGAGAGAATTTCCAAGGGATAATGGTCGAAGGAAGGCTGAAAAAGCAACTATACATCTTTTGATGTCCGAAAGGTGGGAAAGTAGTCGGAGATGTATTCAGTGGTTTAACCAAAGCATGGATTTGTAGAAACTTGGGGATGATGGAGATGGATGATCCTTAGAGGTCCAGTAGGTTAGGACTGGGCAGCTATAGAGCGGCATAAAGATGAGTTAGGAAGCGCTGGAGTACTGCAGTAATGGTATCCTAGAGGCATAGGGACTGAGAGAGGCTCAACAGTGCAGCAGCTGAGGAGTGTATCTCAGTAAAGAGTGTTAGTGGTATCTCAGAGAGATTGAGAGCAAGTCTTAGGGAGAGCCAAGAGATCTCAGAGAATACCAGGAGGTCTCTAGCAGTCGAAAGTATCATAGATTAGGTTTCTTTTGCAAGAGCACCAGGAAGAGTCGCGTTCAGATGGAGGATGGTTCTTCGGGCGCAACTGAAGTGATGGCTGGTGTAGGGATAGAATAGAAGGACTAGGATGGAATTTTCTAGGGTTCAATCGCTGGATTCAGAAGAATTGGATGAGGTCTTTAGTTTCAAAGGTGTCCACTGAAGGAAAAATTCTAATTTTTCGGATCAGATTCGTTCAGATCTGATTGGATCAAGAGATATATTTCAAAAATTTTTCTCTTTCATCCAAATCAGATCTGGGATACTTCAGATTTTATCTTTATTATTCTAATAATAAAATAAAATATAGATAAATTAAATCATATTTAATTTACCTTGATGTAGGGTAATCCTATTACTCGTTGATGATCCTGTAAGCAGCGGAAGATTCTGGATCTAGCCACGCAAGTGCCTGGCCTCTATCGATATCCACTCAAGCTGGATCTAGAGATCCTCTTCTTCTCTATCATGCCTCCAAAAATTAGATCTGAATCTGATTTGAAGGATCTTCAAAATAACTTTTAAAGATTAGCAGTTGTCCTTTGCAGTAGCGCAGCCTTCTAGCTTTCTTTCGCCATTCTCTTGCCTAGATTGCACCAACTTGGATCCCAAACTACATTGGACGTGGAGAGGAGAGGGAGAAGATGGACTTGGCATAGAGGAGGAGGGAGAGGTAGCATCGGGGCATAGGGAATTGCATTGCTTTTTGAGTTGGGCGCAGGGTCTTATTTATAGACTATGCGTGATCCAACTCCTCTTCATCCCAACCAATCACAACCCTTTGTGAAATCAGATCTAAATCTGATTGGTGGGAATAGAGTCCCTTGGATTCATCCTTAGATGGCACCTAAGATCAGTCAAAGTTAGTTCTTAGGAGGAGTCTAATTGGAATCGAAAAAAGAGATGGAGTCCCTATCCAACAGGGACTCCTGGGCGCCTCAAACTTGTGGCGTGCGCCCTCCTCCTTACCAAGTTCTGGCAGGGGGACAAGCCCCCACCAGCTCTCCAATAGGTGCGTGACACGTGGACAAAAGTCAAAGTGTCAATGGTCAATATTTGACCAGTCAAAGGTCAACTTTTGACCAAAGTCAAAGGACGAGAAATGGTAGGTGACCAAAAATGGCAGGTATTGTCTTACAAAATAAGACAACCCTTTTTTGACCTGGACAGGCTCCAGTCAGACCAAGTGAAGGCCTATGATCGAGCACAAACTCTTTAGCCTCAGTTAGGACAACTATTTTTGATAGTAAAAGAAGAACGTTAGGTTCAATCGAGTGCTAGCACGATTTTTTTGAACTTAATTGAATCTCATTTAGATCAATTGAACTGGATCAGTTCAATTGATGATCACCAGATTCAAACCCTTATTTGTGTGACCCAGTTAGGTTCAGTTCTATATGGTAATGGGATATGTCATGATCTCTATCATCGACATCATCGAAACTCCTTTCGATGGATCAGAACTCTTCTGATTCGAACAGCTAGAATGATCGATCATCTAAATCATTCTAATTGCTCCCAAAATCCACCAGTGACACCTAGCAGTATATGGTGGCAACCCATCAGAGCTGAATGCGAACCTCTTGGTGCAGCTACCTGTGTGATTAAGTTCTTCTATCTTGAGCCCGATCAGATTAGGGTTAAGGTGAACTCGTCAAACCCTAGTTTCTGTCATATGATGTAATCATTCGATTCAAGTCCGATGTGAAAACCTAAATAGAAACTCTTTCTATTATTTCACTCTGCCATGGCCATGGGCTTCTGGACTTGATTCTCATGATCATCATAGGGCTGCTCCTCTACCACCGAGGTAGATAGATTCCATCTTGATGCAATCCAGTTCCTACAATGAACATGCTATAGCCAACATACACCTCAGGGTTTCCGAATGGCTAGGAGATCGAGTTATGGTGTAGTCAAACTATAACACCCTCAAGGTGAACTGTCGATGCACCTCAGGTCAAAGAACCAGACACACCACTGCAGCATCGAGTCAGTCATTGACGAGAAGGTAGACTTCCTAATGACTACTCGAGGTGGTCACGCTCAGTGCCCTCGTTCTCTAACGAGTACCTGTACTCTCGCTCCTGGTGTCTCCACACCATAGACTCAAGACTCATCTACTAAAGAGAAGCGATTGTACACCAACCTTTCGGATCAATCACCATCCTCGTGATGATCCTATGGTCGGGAGCATTTTATGAGTTAATAATGATTATTCATGTCTTAAATTTTCAACTCTTGAAAATATGAATTATCATTACCATTAACTCAAAGGATGTATCACAGACACTAAATACACATATGTGATAGAAAATAACCCATTTTATTGATTATAGTCAAAATTATAATTTTGCCCCTAGAAGTGTATTACAAGTGTCAGCCAATTCTGGCTTCTAGGGCACATATATCTAACAATCTCCCACTTGTCCTAAAGCCAATTGGCTACAAGTCTAAGTCCCATCTTCTCAAGGTGGGCTTCGATCTTTTGTTGGTCCCAACGGCTTTGTAAGTGGGTCTGCCACATTGTCTACGGAGTTGACTCTCTTGACCTCGACGTAACCCTTCTCGAGGTAATCGCGGATGAGGTGGTATCGCCGCTCAATGTGCTTGGATTTTTGGTGAGACCTCGGCTCCTTAGCAAGGGCTATGGCGCCATTGTTGTCGCAGTATAGAGGAATGGCATCTGATGGCATTACTCCGATTTCTGCAGCAAACTTCTTATACCAGAATGCTTCCTTCGCAGCCTCTGATGCAGCGATATATTCTGCTTCCATGGTGGAATCTGCTATCATGGTTTGCTTGGAAACTCTTCCAGCTGACAGCACCACCATTGCACACAAACAGACTTCCAGATGTCGACTTTCGATCATCTACATCGGACATGAAATCCGAGTCTGTGTATCCCTGGACTTGGAGTTCTCCGTTACCAAAGACCAACATCATATCCTTAGTTCTTCTCAAGTACTTAAGGATACATTTCACAGAAGTCCAGTGTTCTTCACCTGGATTTGACTGATATCTGCTTGTGACACTCACAGCATGGGCTATATCAGGTCGTGTACATAGCATGGCATACATGAGGCTCCCTATTGCAGAAGCATAAGGGATCTTGCTCATGCGTTCTATTTCCTCAGGTGTGCTAGGGCACATCTTCTTGGAAAGATGAATACCATGTCTGAAGGGTATTAATCCCCTCTTAGAGTTTTCCATACTAAACCTCTTTAGTACTTTCTCTATGTACATCTTCTGTGAAAGTCCTAGCATCCTATTCGGTCTATCCCTATAGACCTTAATTCCTAGAATAAAGGATGCTTCACCTAGGTCTTTCATGGAGAATTCCTTGGACAACCATATTTTGACTGTTGTCAATCATGGGAATATCATTTCCAATAAGGAGGATGTCATCCACGTACAATACGAGGAAGACAACAGCGCTCCCACTGACCTTTTTGAAGACACATGGTTCCTCTTCATTTTTGATGAAACCAAATATTTTGATCACATCATTGAAACGAGTGTTCCAGCTCCGAGATGCTTGCTTAAGTCCATATATGGACCTTTGCAGCTTGCAAACCTTGTGATCAGTATCACTGGATGTGAAACCTAGCGGCTGTTCCATATAGATATCTTCCTCAAGATATCCATTTAAGAATGCCATTTTCACGTCCATTTGCCATATTTCATAATCGAAATAGGCTGCAACGGCAAGCAATGTGCGGATGGATTTTAGCATAGCCACTGGAGAAAAGGTATCCTGATAGTCAATGCCTTCGCGTTGACTATAACCTTTTGCCACTAGTCTAGCCTTGAATGTCTCCACATTTCCATCTGCACCAATCTTTCTCTTGAAGATCCATTTACACCCAATAGGTACTATACCTTCTGGTGGATCTACCAAGGTCCAGACTTGGTTTGAGTGCATCGAGTCAATTTCTGACTGCATTGCCTCTAGCCATTTCTCGGAGTCGATATCTGATATCGCCTCGTTGTAGGTTTTGGGATCATCACCATGAGCACCATTACCTACGAGGAACATTTTCTCTACTTCCTCTGAAATAATACCTAAGTATCTTTCAGGAGGACGGAAAACTCTTTTCGATCTACGAGGTGGAGGAGGTAGTGTTCTTATTGGCTCAACCTGATTTGGTTCCAATTGGTCCTTAGCTCGTTGTACTTGTGAGACTTTCTCATCAAGCTTAATCTGCTTTCCAATGCCGCTATCTTGAATAAACTATTTTTCAAGAAAGATGGCATGTCGACTCACAATCACATTGTGGTCTTCTGGAATGTAGAAATAGTATCCTAATGACTCTTTAGGATATCCTATGAATCGAGCTCTGAAGGACCTAAACTCTAACTTGTCCGCTTGTTGTCTTTTGACATGAGCCGGACAACCCCAAATTCTGAGATGACTCAGACTTGGTTTCTTACCATGCCATATCTCATACGGTGTGGTAGGAACGGATTTTAGAGGAAACCCTATTCAGTAGATAAATTGAAGTTAACAATGAGTGTCCCCAAAGAAAATCAGGGAGGTCTGTGAAGCTCATCATGGATCGGACCATATCCAATAGAGTCCGATTTCTCCATTCTGAAACTTCCATTGAGTTGAGGTGTTCCTGGTGGAGTCCATTGAGAGACTATGCCATTTTTCTTGAGATAGTCTAGGAATTTCCCGGCTAAGGTATTCACCTCCTCGATCTGATCGAAGAACCTTAATGGGTTTTTCAGTTTATTTTTCTACTTCATGTCTGAATTCTTTGAACTTTTCAAAAGCTTCAGACTTGTGTCTCATAAGATACACATACCCATACCTAGATAGATCATCGGTAAAGGTAATGAAGTAGACAAAATTGCCTCTAGCCGGCACATCAAATGGGCCGCACACATCAGTATGTACTAGGGCAAGGAGATCTGTGGCCCTTTCCCCATGTCCTACAAAAGGGAGTTTAGTCATTTTGCCTTGAAGACAAGATTCACAAGTTGGATATGACTCGAAAGTCAATGGACTCAATAGCCCATTTTTCTCCAATTTGTTGATCCTATCTTCTGCTATATGACCTAATCTCAGGTGCCATAGATATCTATCATTTGGACTATCCCTAGGTCGTTTGGCATTCATGTTTTGCTCGATAGTTAGAACAGGTACATCAATATGTAGCTGATAAAGATCATTAATAAGAAAACCATTTGCAATTTTATTTCTTTCATAAAGAATGTTACAATGGTCCTTAAAGAAGGTAATCACATAGCCTTCTAGTGCTAAGCATGAAATAGAAATCAAATTTCTGCTAGCTGCAGGCACATAATAACAGTCTTTCAAAACTAAGTCTAAACCAGATGGTAATCGAAGAGGGTATGTTCCCACCGCCACTGCAGCAACTCTTGCTCCATTACCGATGCATAGGATCATGTCTCCATCCCTCAGCCTCCTGCTATCCTCAAGATCCTGCATGGAAGTGCACAGATGAGCACTAGAACCAGAGTCAAGCACCCAACTGGATGCAGAAGAAACCGTAAGGTTAGACTCAATAACGAGCATACCTCCAGAAGGACCTTCCTTCTTGTTCTTTAGGGTGGCCAGGTAAGTAGGGCAGTTCCGCTTCCAATGGTCATCGTTGTTGCAATGGAAATACTTTCCTTTGACATCGGCCTTCTTCTTTGGTTCTGCCTTCTTCTTCTTTCCTCCTTCCATCTTTTGCTTTTTTGCAGACTTCTTTTTTCTTTCAGAAGACTTTCTTTTGGAAGAAGTCCATTCCATAGCAAGAACTGAGCCTTTAGAACCTTTCATAGAAAGCTCAGCGGTGACCAGCATAGTTCATTAATTCGGCCAAGGAATTTTGAAGTTTATGCATGTGGTAATTCATGATGAATTGCCCATATGCATCAGTCAAGGATTGCAGAATAATATCATTCTACGAATCCAACTTCACATCGAGCTTCTCAAGCTCTTCCAAGTCCTTGATCATCATCAGACAGTGATCTTGGACTGACTGCCCATCACGCATCTTAGCCTTAAAAAGTCATTTCGTGACTTGATACTTGGCTGCGCGACTCTGTTCACCAAACATCTCCTTGCAGGTGAGCCAACATTTGGCGAGCAGTCCCTGATATCTTCATGTTGGCACTGGAGCTCATCAGACATCGAGCCCAACATGTAATATCTGGCCTTATTATCTTCATCTATCCATTTTTTCAGAGATGCTCTCTGTTCAGTGGATGGATGGGCTGGTAAGGTGGGAGGGTCCTGGTCCAATACATGGGTTAACTTCTCGAAACCCAAAATGATTTTGTAGTTTCTGAGCCAATCTTTATAATTGGGTTCGGTCAGTCTATGTGTGTCCAGGATACGTGCTAATGGGTTGGACGCAGACATTTTCCTATAGAGAGTCAAAGATTCTAGTTAGATACTATAATTATGACTTGACCAATTTATTTAGAAATTTTATTTTTAAACAAATTAGCTTCCACTATTTTCTCAAATTCCCACACTTCCTCTATAGAGATGCGAAAATATCTACGATTAATGATTTCTAGTGGGTGGTGCGGTCTCACCAACTGACTCATCACCTCACCTAACAGTTATTGGTGATGGGTTAGCCAATGAGTGAACAACTCTTGTTCAATGATTCTCTAATCATGGTGCACCCAAACTTGGTCTCTAATTCATGAATCTCACCATATCTGAAATATTGATCCACTCCTTAGTTAAGTCAGACCCACCATTTGCACAGACTGGATTTCTAATTGAGTCTCTCACCATATCCAGAATATTGAGCCCAACTCATCCTCCAGCCCATAGCATCCAATGCCTAATAGACATGGTTGCATCTTTCTGGATGCAACTGAGCCACTGTATCCAGTCCGAGAACAATCAACCTCGGAAAAGGGCCCGCACATCTACAATGGTGGAAGACCTCAGACTTAATCTTTTCTTAGGGAGAATTGATTCAGGTCTCATTAAACTAGACTTATCATAGTCATAACAATTATGACTAACCTAGTGGCATGGGTTAGCTCGGATTATTGACCACCTCAAATCAGAACTGTGTCAACAGATATGGCCAGGTAAGTGAGACCGGTGGAAGGGATATGCCATTAACTCGTACAAGAATGCATTCAGGATCGAGTAGCTTCCAATTAAAAACAGTCGGATCGTATGTGCCAAACTTACCTTAGACACCAAATTATTGAGCCAGAACCAATTGGGTTAGCCTACAATCCAGACTCTAACCTCTGAGCCTAATTAGGTCTTGCTTGATCGTGACTCGATCTTGACCCAGACTTAATCCTTATTAGGCTGGTCAATTTAAGCATTGTTGATCCCATCTAACCAACTCTTGATTCGGATTTGATCAACCGCTTAGACCTAATTGAGCTACCCAAGCCCGAACCCAGTATTATGAATATGTCTTAGATCTAAAATTCTCAATTTTAGATCTAATTAATATTTCCATAATCTTAATTTCTTAATTAAGTAGGGTTCATATAAACAAAATATGCACAATAAATCCTAGGGTTTCAGGATCTAGGGTTTTGCAGAAAGTAAGTTTTGGATTTCTGATTAAGGACGAACGTGCAGCACCCCTACACGTCATAAGAACATCCCATCGATGAGAAGGAGAGGGCCTTTAAACCCTTCTTCATTCTTATGATCGGACGGCCAAGAGGAAATGCCTTAATCAGGAACATGTAATACTACAAAATAGTTTTAGATCTATATCATATATCTCATATACAAATTAGATCTAATCATGGCATATTTTGCATACATCTCATGTATCGAATCATGCATATTTTTAGATCTAAATTATCTCATAATAATCTAAAAAATTAGATTTAAATTGATCTTATCAAAATAAACTCTAATCTAGACAACTATGTAGAACTATTCTACAACTAGTCTAGACATGCATCAATCATATCTCATATGATGTTAAAATTAAATAATTTTTATTTACTATTTTTTAGATGTTATTATAATAATTATAATATTAAAAATAATAAATAAATAGATCTAAAATATAATTTAATCAAATTAAATTGTAAACATGCAAGACTATTCTATAGAACTATTCTATTTTAGAACTAGTCATGCATATTTTCTAATCTTAGATCCAAATCATTTAATTTTAATTTTTTCTGATTTTAGATTTGATCACATCTTATGTGACATCTAAAATCACTTATTTTTTTATTAGAATAAATTTAAAATTAGATCTAAACACTTTAGAACCTTGGCTCTGATACCAGTTAAAGAAAAAATCCTGATTTCCTGGATCAGGTTCGTTCAGATCTGATTGGATCAAAAGATATATTTCAAAAAAAATTTTCTTTGATCCAAATTAGATCTGAGATATTTTATATTTAATCTTTATTATTCTAATAATATAATAAAATATAGATAAATCAAATCATATTTAATTTACCTTGATGTAGGGTAATCCTATTACCCATTGATGATCCTGTAAGCAGTGAAAGGTTCTAGATCTAGCCATGCAAGTACCTGGCCTCTATTGGTATCCACTTGGGATAGATCTAGAATCCTCTTCTTCTGTATCATATCTCCAAAAATTAGATCTGAATCTGATTTGGAGGATCTTCAAAATAACTTTCGAAGATCAGTAGTTGTCCTTTGCAGTAGCGCAGCCTTCTAGCTTTCTGTTGCCTTTCTCTCACCTAGATTGCACTAACTTAGATCCCAAACTACTTTAGACATGGAGAGGAGAGGGAGAAAATGGACTTGGCATGGAGGAGGAGGGAGAGGCAGCCTTGGGGTGTAGGGAATTGCATTGCTTTTTGAGTTGGGCGTAAATCTTATTTATAGACTATGCGTGATCCAACTCCTCTTCATCCCAACCAATCACAACCCTTTGTGAAATCAGATATAAATCTAATTGGTGGGAATAGAGTCCCTTGAATTCATCCATAGATGGTGCCTAAGACTAGTCAAAGTTGGTTCTTAGGAGTCTAATCAGAATCTAAAAAGGAGATGGAGTCCCGGTCCAATAGGGACTCTTGGGTGCCTCAAACTTGAGCGCACGCCAAGGGTGGTGTGTGCCCTCCTCTTTGCCAGGTTCTAGCAGGGGATCAAGCCCCCACCAGCTCTCCAATAGGTGTGTGACACATGGACAGAAGTCAAAGTGTCAATGGTCAATATTTGACCAGTCAAAGGTCAACTTTTGACCAAAGTCAAAGGACAAGAAATGGCAGGTGACCAAAAATGGTAGGTATTGTCTTACAAAATAAGACAACCCTTTTCTGACCTGGACAGGCTCCAGTCAGACCAAGTGAAGGCCTCTGATTGAGCACAAACTCCTTTGGCTCAGTCAGGACAACTATTTATGATAGTAAAAGAAGAACGTTAGGTTCAATCGAGTGCTAGCACGATTTTCTTGAACCTAATTGAATCTCATTCAGATCAATTGAACTGGATCAGTTCAATTGATGATCACCAGATTCAAACCCTTGTTTGTGTGACCCAGTTAGGTTTCAGTTCTATATGGTAATGGGATATGTCATGATCTCTATCATCGACATCATCGAAACTTCTTTCGATGGATCAGAACTCTTCTGATTCGAACAGCTAGAATGATCGATCATCTAAATCATTCTAATTGCTCCCAAAATCCACCAGTGACACCTAGCAGTATATGGTGGCAACCCATCAGAGCTGAATGCGAACCTCTTGGTGCAGCTACCTATGTGATTAAGTTCTTCTATCTTGAGCCTCGATCAGATTAGGGTTAAGGTGAACTCGTCAAACCCTAGTTTCTATCATATGATGTAATCATTCGATTCAAGTCCGATGTGAAAATCTAAATAGAAACTCTTTCTATTATTTCACTCTGCCATGGCCATGGGCTTTTGAACTTGATTCTCATGATCATCATAGGGCTGCTCCTCTACCACCGAGGTAGATAGATTCCATCTTGATGCAATCCAGTTCCTACAATGAACATGCTATAGCCAACATACACCTCAGGGTTCCATATGGCTAGGAGATCAAGTTATGGTGTAGTCAAACTATAACACCCTCAAGGATAAACTACCGATGCACCTCAGGTCAAAGAACCAGACACACCACTGCAGCATCGAGTCAGTCATTGATGAGAAGGTAGACTTCCTAATGACTACTCGAGGTGGTCACGCTCAGTGCCCTCATTCTCTAACGAGTACCTGTACTCTCGCTCCGGTGTCTCCACACCTATAGACTCAAGACTCATCTACTAAAGAGAAGCGATTGTACACCAACCTTTCGGATCAATCACCATCCTCGTGATGATCCTATGGTCAGGAGCATTTTATGAGTTAATAATAATTATTCATGTCTTAAATTTCTAACTCTTGAAAATATGAATTATCATTACCATTAACTCAAAGGATGTATCACAGACACTAAATACACATATATAATAGAAAATAACCCATTTTATTGATAATAGTCAAAATTATAATTTTGCTCCTAGAAGTGTATTACAAGTGTCAGCCAATTCTGGCTTCTATGGCACATATATCTAATACCCATATGTTGCGGAGGTATCTGCGATAGCTTCAAAGAGGGCTGTGGAGCATGGAGGATTCGAAAGGGCAGTGACGGTGTTTGAGGTGCAGCGGTAGGCTCAGCAGTGCAGCATTGAGTAGTTGGCCTCGAGAAACTCGAGCATAGAGTGATCTTCTATGGCATCAGATGGACTTTGGATATAGGTGGAGCTCCGCAGTGGTGGCTTCACAAATGGAGAGAAAATTTGGCATGAGTTTAGAGCTGAGGGTCAGCGCCAGTGATGCATAGTTCCAGGTGGAGCGACGTGTGCAGGTGGAGAGATGTAGCTCTGAGGAGATCGTATCAAGTGGTATATCATGTGTTGGTGCAGAAATGCTATAGGTTCTTCAGTAAAGTTTAGAGAATATGATGCAGCTGCTAAACAGAAGAAATCCTACAATTTTAGGATGGTGCCAAGAAGCAAGCATAGGTCTTCAGCGATGGAGGCGATCATCCTAAAGGCCTCAATGATGCAAAACAACTAAAGAAAATTGGTGGAGGTGATATTTGCACAGGTGCTATCGAGTGCGCAGGGATAGTGGGATCATGTAGGAGGGCATTTTCGAGAGATTTGCCAAGGTTTGGGGCACCAAGGTGGAGATTGTGAGGATTGATAGTACTCCCAAGCCTTGGGAGGCCACGACAGGAGCCAGGGTGTTGGCTTTGGGGATTCTAGGGTCTTGGTTGGTGCTTTGGAGACTTGGGACATAAGGTGAAGCAAGGAACCAAAGTTGGAGAATTAAGATTGCAGAAGGAAGATTTTCTGTAGGTTAGTCGACTCAGTCCAAAATTGGGTTGGCTAAGTTTCAAAGTACAAGCAAAATAGTGAGCTGAGCATTTGGGACTGCTGGCACGGCACAAGACTAGGTCGGCTTAGTTTCAAACTAAGCCAACATAGTAAAACTTAGCTGGCTCAGTGCTGAGAGTGAGCCAGCTCGGTGCACGAGCGGAGTTATGAGAGGGTCTGTTTTAGGCTAGGGTCTGGGTTGGTCCTAGGGGTCTTAAGGCCTGGTTCAAGAGGTCTTAAGATGGCTAATTCATGTATGGGTTGGGTCTAGATCTAGAGGATGAGAGCATGGAAAATATGGGTGTACATGGGCTTGGTGAGTGCTTTCATGTATTGAGTTAGCTAGGAAAGTTTTTGGTCGGACCTAATGGCTATGTATAAATACATAGGTTGTATTAGGGTTTAAAAAGAGTGGAATCAATACATATATTTTCTCCCTCAATTCTCCCTTCTTCTCTTCTCTCTAGAGTTGTGGCCCAAGGGTTCTTGAAGAAGCCCTAGAGAAGGGGGCATCTCCCTTAAGCCCAAGGAGGGAGGCACCCCATCACAGATCTAGGTGGAGGGTCGGTGGTTTGCTGCCCATAGAGAGCGTCACTAGTTCCTTCAGATCCATGATAAAGATCAGGAGCTTCTGCAATATGGTATCGATGCTTGTGATGTCAAGGATGATTGGCGTTCGAGCAATATCATGGGTCTACAATTTGGTATTAGAGCTAGGTGATGCCTGGGACGTTGTGGATAGAAATAATAAACCCCAGCTCAAAAACATTCTTAGGCTAACCTAATACATGAAAGCACTCGCTGAGCCCAAGTCTCACATGCTCTCATCCCTTAGACTAATCCCAATCCATACATGAATTAGCCCTCTTAAGACCTCTCAAACTAGGCCTTAAGGCCCTTAGGATCAACCCAGACCCTTGCCCAAAATAGAACCTCACGTAACTCTGCCGATGCACTAAGCCGGCTCAGTCTCAGCATTGAGCCAGCTATGTTCCACTAGGTCGGCATAGTTCGAAACTAAGCCGGCCTAGTTCTGTGCCATACCTACAGTCCCGAAACTTGACCTTTCTATTTTACCTATGCTTCGAGACTTAACTGATCCAGTTTTGGACTGAGCCAGCTAATCTATAAAAATCTTCTTTCTATAGTCTTGATTCCTCAGCTTTGGTTCCTTGCTCCACCATAAATTCTAGGTCTCCAAAGCACCAACGAAGCTCCTTAAGGCCTTCAATACCCAAACCTCAAGCTCATGGAGGGTTACATGCCGCCTTCTGCTAGATATGTGTGCCCTAGAAGCTAGAATTGGCTGACACTTGCTATACACTTCTAAGGGCAAAATTATAATTTTGACTATAAATAATAAAATGGATTATTTTCTATCATAATATGTATTTAGTGTTTATGATACATTCCTTTAGTTAATGGTAATGATAATTCTTATTTTCAAGAGTTGAAAATTTAAGACATAATTTTTATTATTAACTCATAAAATGCTCCCGACCGTAGGATCATCATAAGGATGGTGATTGATCCAGAAGGTTGATGTACAATCACTTCTTTATAAGTAGATGAGTTTTGAGTCTATGATGTAGAAACATCGGAGCGAGAGTATAGGTACTCATTAGAGAACGACGGCACCGAGCGTGACCACCTCGAGCAGTCATAAGGAAGTCTACCTTCTCGTCGATGACTGGCTTGAAGCTGCAGTGGTGTGTCTGATTTTTTGACCTGAGGTGCATCGATAGTTCACCTTAAGGGTGTTATAGTTTGACTACACTATGATTCAATCTCCTAGCCATTCAAAATCCTGAGGTGTATGTTGGATATAGCATGTTCATTGTAGGAATTGGATCGCACCAAGTGGAAATCTATCCACCTTGGTAGATGAGGAGCAGACCTATGATGATCATGAGAATCAAGTCCACAAGCCCATGGCCATGGTAGAGTGAATAGAAAGAGTTTCTATTAAGGTTTTCACATCGGACTTGAATCAAATGATTAAATCATATGACAAAAATTAGGGTTTGACGAGCTCACCTTAACCCTAATATGATCGGGACTCAAGATAGAAAAACTTAATCACACATGTAACTATACCAAGAGGTTCATTTTCAATTCTGATAGGTTGCCACCATATACTGCTAGATGTCATTGGTGGATTTTGGGAGCAACTAGAATGATTTAGATGATCGATCATTCTAGTTGTTTGAATCAGAAAAGTTCTGATCCATCGGAAGGTGTTTTGGTGACGTCAATGATAGAGATCGCGATATATCTCATTACCATATGGAACTGAACCTAACTAAATCACACAAACAAGGATTTGGATCTGGATATCATTAATTGGGCTAATCCAATTCAATTGATTTGAATAAGATTCAATTAGGTTTAAGAAAATTGTACTAGTACATGATTGAGCCTAATGTTCTCCTTCAATTATCATTTTAAGTTATCTCGAATGAGCCAAATGTATTTTTGCTCACTTAGGTACCTTTATTTGGTCTGACTGGAAGTTGTCCAAGTCAGAAAAGGGTTGTCTTAATTTATGAGATAAATTTGAGACAACATCTATCATTTTCCATCACCTGCTAATTCTTGACTTTTGACTTTGGTCAAACGTTGACCTTTGATACTTAGATATCTACCCATGTGTCATGCACCCATAGGAGATTGATTTTGGACTAGTCAACCTACTAAAAAGCAGGTGGACTAGGGGTGCACGCCTCCCATGGATAGAGGCGCCTGGAGTCCCAAACAGATGGGACTCCAATTACTTCGAGGTTTCTACTAAGGTGGTGCCAAAGATTAAACTTTGACCAGTCTTAGGTGTGATCTAAGGATGATTTAGAGGGGCTCTTATCTGATTGGATCAGGTGATGTCATCTAACCAATCAGATTTAGATCTAATTGCACAAAGTGATGCGATTGGCCGGGATGATGTGGCACTGCATGGTGCAGCAGAGTCTATATAAACCCTATCTCCACCTAGTTTCAGAGAGCTTAAATCTTTGCCCATGCCACAAGGCTACCCCTCTCCCTCCTCCATGCGATCTTTAGGTCCCCTCTCTCCTCTCCATGCCCAAGGGGATTTGGGCTCCAGTTTGGTGCGATCCAAGCAAGAGAAAGGTGACGAGAAAGAAAGAAGGCAACACTGCTACAAGAGACGATACCCGATCTTCAAAAAGAGTTTTTAAGATCCTCCAAATCAGATCCAGATCTGATATTTGGAGAACTGATAAAGAAGGAAAAGATCTCTAGATCCAGCCTGAGTGGATACTAGTAGAGGCCAAGCACTTGCATGGCTAGATCCAGAACCTCACGCAATCAGTATGATCATCACAAGGTAATCTTATTAACCAATAACAAGGTACAAAATTAAATCTGATTTAATTTATTTTTATTTTATTTTATTAGATATATTAAATCAGATTTAAAATGTCTCAGATCTAATCTAGATTCAAAAGAGAAAATTTTTAAAATATCTCTCTTAATCCAATCAGATCTGAATGAACCTAATCCGAAAAATTAGATTTTTTCTTCACCTTCATCCTAGAACAACTCCTATCCTAGCCCTAGGACCACACCTGTCCTAGCCTCCCTAGAGCTCTCACCCTGGCTCCGCCCATGGCCTCCCAAGGCTTGGGAGCACCACACCACCTACAATCTCCACCTTGGTGCGCCCAATCCTTAGCACACTTGGCAACATCTTCCTGCACGATCTTGTTATCCCTGCATGTCCCGATAGCCCCTCATGCTCACCTTGCCACTGCCACTTTTCTTCAACTGCTGAGCTTCCTTTGAGGCCTTCGGGATGACCACCTCCACAACTAAAGTCCTTGGCTTATTTCTCTGCACCATCTTTAGAGTTATAGGTATCCTTCTGTTTGGCAGCTACATCACTTATCCTGAACTTTTCTGGAGATCATGCAACGTTCCTTTACCGACACTCACTGTATATCCTAATGCTCCACCTAACATTATCCCCTCAGAGCCATGCCTATCTCCCTGCACAATCCTCTCCACCTGGAACTATATAGTCCTAACATTGGTGCTGGGATATAGGCCCTCCCTATGCACCCCCTGATCCGAACCTGTATCACAGCTTCCTCCACCCATGAAGCCACCTCTACCTAGTGCTCCATCTGGAACTGAAGTCCCTCTGATGCCGCAGAAGCCGACTCTATCTTCGAGTCCTCCGAGGCCAACCATCCAATGCTGCATTGCTGGGCCTACCAATTTACCCCGAACACCATCGCTAATCTTTCGGATCCTCTGCACTCCGCAGATCCATCCGAAACTATCTCAGATACACCACACCCTATAGGCTCCTCTGAGACCACCAAGAGCTCATCCGAATCTTCACTTTCAGTGACTATACTGATGGAATCTGAGCTTTCTCCTTTCTTGCACTTCTTCCAAAGAGGATACTCCCGCTTAAAGTGCCCTACTTCTCCGCACTTGAAGCATCTCTTGGATCCCTTATTGCCCCTCTGTTTGCCCTTCTTCTTCCCTTTCCTGTGCTTCTTTGAAATCATAAGACTCTCCTAGAAGACTTTCCTCTTCGTCATCCATTCTTGCTGTTTGTTGGACCTGAGCACTGATACGATCTCCTCGTACACCAATGTCTCCTTAACATACAGCAAAGTTATCTCCAACGGATCAAAGCTCTCAGATAGCGAATACAGCCATAATAGACTCTTGTCCTCCTCTTCTAAATCCATCCTTATATTGAGCAAGTCTATGCTTATCTGATCGAACTGCTAAATATGCCCTGCAACATCCTCGCCCTCCTACATCCGAAGGCTATATAGTTGCTTCTTCAGCATCAACTTATTGCACATATTCTTTTCCATGTACAACTGCTGCAACCTCGACCATAATCTCTTGAGTGTTCTCTCCTCCAACACACCATAAAAAATCTCATCCACCAAATAAGCCTAAATTATGGTACATGCCCTTTTCTCCAAGGACACCCACTTCTTGTCTGTGATCTCCTCCGATCTATCTTTCAAGGCCGAATCCAACCTCATCTGAACCAGCAAATCCTCCATCCTTACCATCCACGTTGTGAAACTTTTCTTTCCATCAAACTTCTCTAATCATACCTTCAATCTGCTATTTTTCATAATCAATCCAAATCAAATAATAGTAAATAGATAGATCTAAGAAATACCTTGACTAGGGATGGTCGATAGCAGTTCCGTGATCTCTTTCTTCCTCAAGAAGTCTTGAGAAAGCCTTTAGATCTGAATCTCACTACTGATCTCTACTTAAAACTAATCTTCTTTCTCCATCCTCAACTTGGCTCTAATACCAATTGCTATTCCTACGGCTGCTCGGAGCCACAGCCATGGATCTGATCTCTACGAAAATGCTCTGATAAGCCTTTAGATCTGATACCAATTGTTGTTTTTTCTCCTTCATGAACTTAGGTGTTAATCCAGCAAACTAAAGGAGATCTAAGAAAGATGAGAGAATCTAGAAGTTTGGTGTTGGAACTAGAGAGAAGAGAAAAGAGAGTTAGAGAGAAAAACTCAATTGTATTTCCTTCTTATTATAAAATTTATAATGTCCTAGTTTATATACCCTAGAGTTCCCACATGAACCCTAATAAACCTCAGCTCAAAAACTCCCTTAGGGTAACCTAATACATGAAAGCACTCACCGAGCCCAAGTCTCATATGCTCTTATCCCTTGGATCTAATCCCAACCCATACATGAAATAGCCCCTTTAGAATCTCTCAAATCAGGCCTTAAGACCTCTAGGATCAACCCAGACCCTAGCCCAAAATAGACCCTCGTGTAACTCTGCCTGCACACTGAGCCAGCTCAGTCTCAGCACTAAGCCGGCTAATTTTCATTGGGTCAGCTCAGTCTAAAATTGAGCCGGCCCAATTTTGTGCCATGCCTGCAGTCCCAAAACTCGACCTTTCTATTTTGCATATACTCTAAGACTTAGCCGACCCAGTTTTGGAATGAGCCAGCTAACCTACAGAAAATCTTCTTTCTACAGTCTTGATTCTTCGACTTTGATTTCTTGCTCCACTTTAAATCCTAGATCTCCAAAGAACCAACCAAGCTCCTTGAGGCCCTCAATATCCGAACAACTGAGCCGACCCAATTTTGTGCTTGTAGTCCCAAAACTGGATCTTTCTATTTTGCCTATACTTTAAGACTTAGCCGACCCAGTTTTGAAATGATCTAGCTAACTTGTAGAAAATCTTCTTGTTGCAGCCTTGATTCTCCAACTTTGATTTCTTGCTCCACCTTAAATCCCAGATCTCCGAAGCACCAACCAAGCTCCTTGAGGCCCTCAATACCCGAACCTCAAGCTTTTGGTGAGTTATATGCCACCTCCATCTTAGGATAACTTCTATCCTAGCCTCCTCGAAGCCCTCACCCTGGCTCCACCAATGGCCTCCCAAGGCTTGGGAGCACCACACCACCTACATAAACAAGATACTATTGCTTATTCAGTTAGAGATGTAGAATACATTATGGCATATGATGCTACCATGCAAGCTATGTAGTTGCTGAGGTTCATTAGCAGGTTGAAAGTGGCACCCTCCATCGATGGTCCAGTCCTATCGTAGGATTGGAGACATAGCTCCGACTAAAGAATCAAAGGACTAGCATATTCTGCAATGCTATCATCTTTGATTTTAGATCAAGGTGACGTGGATTTTAGAAGATTGATGAAAAAGGAGAACTTGACCAATCCATTTGCTAAGGTCTCGAAACTAAGGAGTTCTATGACTCAAGTGGAAGATAGAAAATTTGATATCATTCTGATTAGCTTTAGTCCAAGTAAAAGTTGTTGGAAAATGTGTCCTAAAGCTAATTATCTAAGTAATAGATGATTAGAATTACTATATGAATTATTTAATAATAGTAGTTATTTGGCTGGTTCATCATAGAAGTTTCTTAAATGAACTCCTAAATTATGATGAAATTCTTAGAACCATAATCAATCAATAAAGAAGAATTTATCGGATGGTTCTTAAACTATTCACGATCAAATAATAAGTTATTAACAAGGACGATAACTTATCGAGTGTAGGTCGTTGTATGCCATATGCGTTGGTTATCCTTATAACCAAATGGTGTGGATAAAAAAAAATCATATTTTCTATCATAGGATTATTCAGATTAGATCTAAAAGAATATTTCAAAAAAAAATTTTCTAAAATCATAATCAGATCTAAGACATCTCAAATCTAATCCTTTAAATCTGATATAAGGATTAAAAAAAAATAAATCTAATTTAATTTCATACCTTATTTTGGGTAATCAGATTATCCTATGATGATCCTGATCTGTTCTGAGGTTCTGAAAGGAGCCACGCATGAGCCTGACCTCTATCGATATCCACTCGAACAGGATCTGGATGTTTTCTTCTTGTGAATCTTTTCTCCAAAGATCAAATCTGGATCTGATTTAAGAACCTTCAAAATAATTTGAGAAGGCTGCGCGTTCATCTCTTGATTAGCAACTTCTTGACATGATCTTTGCAACACCGCTCTCAACACTTGATCGTAGATTATGCCCAACCTTTTGGGCATAGAGAAGAGGTGTGGAATCTGGAATAAGGGTGTGGAAGATGGGTAGAGGAGCAGGGCTTCGCCGTGGTCTAATTGCAATGCCAAACTCCTTTGACAAGGGGTCTATTTATAGACCTAGTGCAGCCCTAGAGTCCTATTTGATTAAGCAATCTAATTGCTTGATCAATCTAAAATCCCATCAGATTCCCCATGTTAAATACTTGATCTAATCAGGTTTTGTCACCCAAAAAGCCAAGAAGTGCTGCACATAATCAGATAAGAAGGAGGGGTGGCATGGGTTTTAATTTCCAAGAGTTTGTTCCATAACAAACTCTTCCACCGATCCCTTGAATTATGTGCACAATATTTGGGATAGGCCCACCACTTTTCCAAATAAGAAATAACTTGGGACATGTGCCATTCCACTAAGAATAAGGGGGTGCATCTCTCCCCCTTAATTCCTACAAAGACCAGGTCAAACGACCCTTGTCCTAGTCCCCTGTTGCTTATTTTAAGGCAAGACTTGGTTTTATCTGGACAAGCCCTGATCTCATCAGGACAATGCCTTATCTAACTAGGACAAGCTCCAATTAGATCAAGACAAAGCCATACAGGGTCCCCAGATGAGTTTAAATTAATTTGGCTCAGTCGAGATGAACCAGAAAGACTATAGAAGGAAAAAGTTAGGCTCAATCGTATGCTAGCATGATTTTCTTGAACCTAATTGGATCTAATCCAAATCAATTGAACTAGATTAGCTCAATTGATGACATCCAAACCCAAACACTTATTTGTGTGACTTAGTTAGGTTCAATTTTGTGTGGTAATGAGATATGATGTGATCTCTATCATCGACATCATCGAAACACCTTTTGATGGACTAGAACTTTTTTTAATTTATACAATTAAAATGATCGATCATCAAAATCATTCTAATTACTCTCAAAATCCACTAGTAACACCGAGCAGTATATAGTGGCAACCTATCAAATCAAAATTGAACCTCTCGATGCAGCTACATGGGTGATTGTGTTCTTCTATCTTGAGCCCTGATAGGATTAGGATTAATATGAACTCGTCAAACCCAACACCTGTCATATGAATTAATTATTTGATTCTAGTCCAATATGAAATCCTAATAGAAACTCTTTCTATCATCTTCACCCTACCATGGCCATGGGCTTAAGGACTCAATCTCATGATTATCATACTGCTCCTCATCTATCGAGGTAGATAGATCCTCTATTGGTGCAATCCAATTCCTACAATGAACATGCTATAGCCAACATACACCTCATAATTCTAAATGACTAGGAGATCGAGTTATGGTGTAGTCAAACTATAACACCCTTAAGGTTAACTGTCGATGCATCTCAGATCAAAGAACCATACACACCACTATAGCATTGAGTTAGTCATCGACAAGAAGGTAGACTTCCTTATGACTACTTGAGATGGTCATGCTTAGTACCCTCGTTCTTTAACGAGTATCTATACTTTCGCTCTGATGTCTCCATACCATAGAGTCAGGACATATCTATCCTAATAAAGCGATCATACATCAACCTTCTGGATCGATCACCATTCTCTTGATGATCCTACGGTCAAGAGCAATTTATGAGTTAATTATTAAAATTCATGTCTTAAATTTTTAACTTCCTAAAAATATGAATTATCATTACCATTAACTCAAAGAATGTATCACAGATAATTTAAATACACATTATGATAGAAAATAATCTATTTATTAATTTATGTCAAAATTATAATATTATCCTTAGAAGTGTATTACAAGTGTCAGCCAATCTGGCTTCTAGGGCACACATCTAACAAACTCCCACTTGAGCTAAAGCTAATTGGCTAGAAATCTAAGTCCCATCTTCTCAAGATGGGCTTTGATCTTCTGCTGGCTCAATGACTTTGTCAATGGATCAGCCGCATTATCTGTAGTATCAACTCTCTTGACCTCGATGTATTTCTTCTCAAGATAATCGTAGATGAGCTAGTATCGCCGCTCGATGTGCTTGGATTTTTGGTGAGACCTTAGCTCCTGAGCTATGGCTATGGAGCCATTATTGTCACAGTATAGAGGGATGACATCTGATGGCATCACTCCAGGCTCTGCGGCAAACTTCTTATACCAAAATATCTCCTTTGCAGCCTTTGATGCAGCGATGTATTCTACTTTTATGGTAGAGTTTGCTATCACCATCTATTTGGAACTCTTCTAACTGACAGCTACACCATTACAAATAAATAAACTTTTAGATGTCGACTTTTGATCATTTATATTGGACATAAAATTTAAGTCTGTATACCCTTGGACATAGAGTTCTCTATTATCAATAACTAGAAACATATCCTTAGTCCTTTTCAAGTAATTAAAGATACATTTCATAGAAGTTTAGTGCTCTTCGCCTAGATTCGACTAATACCTGCTTGTGACACTCACAACATGGGCAATATCAGGTCATGTACATAGCATGGCATACGTGAGGCTTCCTATTGCTGAAGCATAAGGGATCTTACTCATGTGTTCAATCTCCTCAGGTGTGCTAGGGCACATCTTTTTGGACAGATGAATGCCATGTCTGAAGGATACTAAATCCCTCTTGGAGTTTTCCATGCTAAACCTCTTCAGCACCTCCTCTATGTATTTTTTCTGTGAGAGATCTAGAATCCTATTTGATCTATCCCTATAGACCTTAATTCTCAGAATAAAGGATGTCTCTCCTAAATCTTTCATAGAGAACTCCTTAGATAACTATATTTTGACTTTAGTCAACATAAAAATATCATTCCTAATTAGGAGGATGTCATCCACATACAATACGAGGAAGAAAATAGCACTCCCACTGACCTTTTTGAAAATATAGGGCTCCTATTCGTTCTTGATGAATACAAACGATTTGATTACATCATTGAAATGAGCATTCTAGCTCCGAGATGCTTACTTAAGTCCATATATGGACCTTTACAGCTTGCATACCTTATGAAAATCATCACTAAATGTGAAACCTAGCAGCTATTTCATATAGATATCTTCCTCAAGATATCAATTTAAGATTGCCATTTTCACATCCATCTATCATATTTCGCAATCAAAATAGGCTACAACAGCAAGCAATGTGCAAATGGATTTGAGCATAGCTACTGGCAAAAAAGTATCTAGATAGTCAATGCCCTCGTGCTGACTATATCCTTTCGCTATGAGCCTTACTTTGAATGTTTCTACATTTTCTTTAACACCTATCTTTCTCTTGAAGATCCATTTACACCTAATAGCTATTGTACCTTCAGGTGGATCTACTAAGGTCCAGACTTTGTTCAAATGCATTGAGTTAATCTCTTACCTCATTACCTCTAACCATTTCTTGGAGTCGATATCTGATATCACCTCATCATAAGTTTTGGGATCATCATCATAAACCCCATTTCCTGTGAGAAATATTTTCTCTACATCTTCTGATATAGTACCTAAGTACTTTTCAGGAGGATAAAAATTCTACTTGATCTACGAGGTGGATGAGGTAGTATCTGGGTTGGCTCAATCTGATTGGGTTCCATAGGTTCCTTAGCTTGTTTTTCATCGAAGACTTTCTCCTCGAGTCTAATCTATCTTCCGATGCCACCATCTTGAATAAACTATTTTTTAAGAAAGATGGCATATCGACTTACAATAATATCCTAATGACTCTTTAGGATATCTAATAAATCGAGCTCTAAAGGACCTAGACTCTAATTTATCCGCTTGTTATCTCTTGACATGGGCCAGACAATCCTAAATTTTGAGATGACTCTGACTTGGTTTCTTATCATGTCATATCTCATACAGCATGGTAGGAATGATTTTAGAAGAAATTCTATTTAGTAAATATATAGTGGTCATCAGACTATGTCCTCAAAGAAACATAGAAAGATCCATGAAGCTCATCATGGATCGGACCAAATCTAATAGGGTCTAGTTTCTCCATTCTAAAATTTCATTGAGTTGAGGTGTTCTAGGTGGAGTCCATTGAGATACTATGCCATTGTCCTTAAGATAGTCTAGGAATTCTCGACTAAGGTATTCGCCTTCTCAATCTGATCGAAGAATCTTAATGGATTTTTCTATTTATTTTTCTACTTCAAGTCTGAATTTTCTGAACTCTTCAAAAGTTTTAGACTTTTGTTGCATCAAATATACATATCCATACCGAGATAAATCATCGATAAAGATGATGAAGTAGATATAATTGTCCCTAGTTGGCCCATCAAATGTGCTACACACATTAGTATGTACTAGAACAAGCATGTCTGTGGCCCTTTCCCCATATCCCATAAAAGGAAGCTTGGTCATTTTGCCATGAAGGCATGATTTACAAATCGGATTTGACTCGAAAGTCAATGGACTCAATAGCCTAGATTTCTCTAATTTGTTAATCCTGTCTTCAGCTATATGATCTAGCCTAAGGTGCCAAAGATACCTATCATTTAGACTATCCCTAGGTCATTTTGATCCTATGGCATTCATATTTTGCTCAATATGAAAATAGAAACTACTTACAATTTTATTTCTTTCATAAAGAATATTACAATGATCCTTAAGAAAACTAATTACATAGCCTTCTTATGCTAAACATAAAATAAAAATCAAATTTCTGCTTGTTGTAGGCACAAAAAAATAGTCCTTAAGAACTAAATCTAATCCTGATGGTAATCATAGAGGATAGGTTCCCACGACTACAGCAGCAACTCTTGCTCTATTCTTAATGCATAGGATCATCTCACCATCCCTCAGCCTTTTGCTATTCTCAAGATCCTGCATAGAAGTGCACAAGTGAGCACTAGAACCAGAGTCAAGCACCCAACTGGATGCAGAAGAAACCATAATATTAGATTCTATAATGAGCATACCACCAGAAGGACCTATCTCCTTCTTGTTCTTCAAGCTGGCTAGGTACAAAGGATAGTTCCACTTCTAATGGCCACCAATATTGCAATGAAAATGTTTTTTTCTTATCGACCTTCTTCTTTGGCTTTTTCTTCTTCTTCCTACCATCCACCTTCTATTTATTTATGGACTTCTTCTTCTTTTCAAAATATTTTCTCTTGGAAAAAGTCTACTCCACAGCAAGTACTGAGCCTTTAGAATCATTCATAGAAAGCTCAGCAGTAACCAGCATGTTTATGAGCTTAGCCAAGGTATTCTGAAGTTTATGCATATGGTAGTTCATGATGAACTATCCATATGCATCAATCAAAGACTGCAGAATTATATCAATCTACAGATCCTGATCTAACTTCATACTGAGCTTCTTAAGCTCTTCTAAGTCCTTGATCATCATCAGACAATGATCTTGGACTGACTGTCCATCATGCATCTGAGTCTTAAATAGTCTCTTAGTGACTTGATATTTGGCTGCATGACTTTGTTCACCAAACAACTCTTGCAGGCGAGCCAACATTTGGCGGCTAGCCTTAATGACTTCATGTTGGTGTTGGAGCTCATCAGATATCAAGCTCAACGTATAATACTTGGATTTGTTATCTTCATCCGTCCACTTCTCAAGAGACGCTTTCTGATCAGTGGATGGATGGGCTGGTAAGATGGAAGGATCCTATTCCTATACATAAGTCAATTTCTTGAAATTCAAAATAATTTTGAAGTTCTAGAGTTGATCCTTGTAGTTGGGTTCAGTTAGTCTATGGGTGTCCATAATGTGGGCTAGTGGGTTGGACGTAGATATCTTTCTGTAGAGAGTCAAAGTTTCTAGTTAGATTTGGTAATT
Source organism: Cocos nucifera (assembly GCA_006176705.1). Lineage (NCBI taxonomy): Eukaryota > Viridiplantae > Streptophyta > Magnoliopsida > Arecales > Arecaceae > Cocos > Cocos nucifera. The sequence goes on along the minus strand of QRFJ01001519.1, from coordinate 66,752 downwards.
AGACTTAATTAATTTATTTAAAAATTTTAGTTTTAAACAAATTAAGCTTCCACTATTTTTTTGAATTTTTATACTCTCTTGGCATAGATGAAAAAATCTCCATGATTATTGATTTTTAGTGGGTGATGCGGTTCCACCAATTGCCTCATCATCTCACATAACAGTTATTGGTGATGGATTAACCGATGAGTGAACAACTCTTGTCCAATGATTCTCTAATCATAGTGCACCTAGACCTAGTCTCTAATTCATGAATCTAATCGTGTTCGGAATATTGATCCACTCCTTAGTTAAGTCAGACTCATCATTTGCATTAATTAGATTCCTGATTGGATCCCTTATCATATCTGAAATATTAAGTCCAACCCATCCTCCAACCTGTAGCATCCAATGCCTAATAAACATGGTTGCATCTTTTCAGTGCAACTAAACCACTGTATCCAGTCGAGAACAATCAATCCTAGGAAGGGTCTGCACATCTACAATGGTGGAAGACATTAGACATAATATTTTCTTAGGAAGATTTAATTTAGGTCTCTTTAAACTTGAGCCGACTTAGTCATAATAATTATGACTAACCTAATGGCATGGGTTGGCTCAAATTGTTAGCCACCTCGAATTAGAAATGGATCGACACAAATGACTAGGTAAGTGAGACTGGTGGAAGGGATATGCCATTAACTTGACAAGAATACATTCAGATCGAGTAGCTCCTAATTAAAAATCAGTTAGTCGTATCTGCCAGACTTATCTTAGACACCAAATTATAGAATTAGAATCAATTGGGTTAGCCTACAATCCAAGCTCGAACTGCGAGCCAAATTAGGTCATGACTTGATCGAGTCACATCTCAATGTGATTCGATCTTGATCCAGACTTAATCCTATTAGGCTCATTAAATCTAAGCTTTCTTTGATCCCATCTAACCAACTCTTGATTCAGTTTGATCAACCACTAGACCTAATTGAGCTACCCAAGTCCGAACCCAATTTTATGAATATGTCTTAGATCTAAAAATTCATAATTTTTAGATCTAATTAATTTCATAATCTTAATTCTTAATTAAATTTGGTGTTCATAAATAAAATATATATAAAATCTTAGGATTTCAGAATCTAGGGTTTTGCAAAAAATAAGTTTTGATTTTTGATTATAATGAATGCATAGTACCCCTACACATCATAAGAACATCCAATTGAATGGGAGAAAAGGGCCTTTAAATCTTACTTAGTTTTAATGATCGGACGGCCAAGGAGAATGTCTTAATTAGAAATATAATTTTTACTACAAAACTAATTAGATCTAAATCATATATTGCATATACAATTAATGATCTAACTTAAACAAGTTTTCAATACATTTAATATATCATAAGTCAATCAATCATTCATACTTTCAAATCTAAAATATTATATATTAAATTTAAAAAATAGAATTTAAATTTGATCACATCAAATAAAACTATTCTAGATATTTTATAAAACTATTCTATAACTAGTCTAAGCATGTATCTTTCATATCTCATATGAATAAATCAAAAATTAAAAACTTTATTTTTTATTTTTAGATCTGATTACAATAATTATAATATCAAAAAAATAAAAATTAAATAGATCTAAAATCAAATTTAATTAAATTAAATACATGATCATACTAGACTACACATAGAATTATTCTATACCTAGTTTAGTCATGCATCTCATACATATTAGATTTAAATGATTTAATTTTTAATTTTTTGATTTTAGGTCTAATTACATCGGATGTGGCATCTGAAACCTTTTAATATCAAATCATAAATAAAAATAAAATTAGATCTAAGATATATCTGAAGAACTGCTAACATAGCTCTGATACCAGTTGAAGAAGAAATCCTATTTTTCGGCACAGGATCGTTCAGATCTGATTAGATCTGAAGGAATATTTCAAAAAAAAAAATTTTAAAATCATAATTTGATAGGAGACATATCGAATCTGATCCTTTAAGATTTGATATTAAGATTAAAATTTAATTTAATTTAATTTAATTTTATACCTTATTTTGGGTAATCAGATTATCCTATGATGATCCTGATCTATCTTGAGGTTCTGAAAAGAGCCACGCACATGCCTGATCTCTATCGATATTCACTTAAGTAGGATCTGAATGTTTTCTTCTTATGAATCTTTTTTCCAAAGATCAGATCTATATCTGATCTAAAGAACCTTCAAAATAATTTAAGAAGAATGCGCGTTTGCCTCTTGATTAGCAACTTCTTGACTTGATCTTTGTAGCACCACTCTCAACACTTGATCATAGATTTTGTCCAACCTTTTGGGCATAGAGAAGAGGTGTGGGATCTGGAATAAGGGCATGAAAGATGGGTAGAGGAGCAGGGCTTTTCCATGGTCTAATCGCAATGCCAAACTCCTTTGAGAAGGGGTCTATTTATAGACCTAGTGCAGCCCTAGCGTCCTATTTGATCAAGCAATCTAATTGCTTGATCAATCTGAATTCTCATCAGATTCCCCACATTAAATACCTGATCTTATCAAGTTTTATTGCTCAAAAAGTCCCAAGAAGTGCCGCACATAATCAGATAAGAAGGAGGGGTGGCGTGGGTTTTAATTTCTAAGAGTTTGTTCCATAACAAACTCTTCCATCGATCCCTTGACTTGTGCGCACAATATTTGGAACAAGCCCACCTCTTTTCCAAACAAGAAACACTTGGGACATGCACCATTTTGATAAGAATAAGGGGGTGCATGTCTCCCCTTTAATTCTAGCAAAGACCAGGTCAAACGACCCTTGTCCCGGTCCCCTATTGCTTATTTTAAGACAAGACTTGGTTTTATCTGGACAAGCCCTAATCTCATCAGGACAATGCCTTATCTGACTAGGACAAGCTCCAGTCAGACCAGGACAAAGCCATATATGGTCTCCAGATGAGCCCAAACTAATTTGGCACAATCGAGATGAACCAAAAAGACTACAGAAGGAAAAAGTTAGGCTCAATCGTGTACTAGAATGATTTCCTTAAACTTAATTGGATCTAATCCAAATCAATTAAACTAGGTTAGCTTAATTGATGGCATCTAGATTCAAATCCTTGTTTGTGTGATCCAATTAGGTTTAGTTCTATATGGTAATGAGATATGATGCAATCTGTATCATCGACATTATCAAAATATCTTTTGATGGATCGGAACTTTTTCGATTCATACAATTAGAATAATCGATCATCAAAATTATTCTAATTGCTTCCAAAATTCATCATTGACATGTAGCAGTATATGGTGGCAACCAATTAGAACCAAAAGTGAATCTCTCAGTGCAGCTACATGTTTGATTAGGTTCTTCTATCTTGAGCCCCGATAGGATTAGGATTAAGGTGAACTCGTCAAACCCAACACCTATCATCTGAATTAATCATTCGATTCGAGTCCAATATAAAACCATAATAGAAACTCTTTCTATTATCTTCACTCTGCCATGGCCATAGGCTTAAGAACTCAATCTCATGATTATCATGGGGATGTTCCTCATCTACCGAGGTAGATAGATCTCCTATTGGTGCAATCCAATTTCTACAATGAACATGCTATAGCCAACATACACCTTAGAATTTTAAATGGCTAGGAGATCGAGTTATTGTATAGTCAAACTATAACACCCTCAAGGTGAACTATCAATGCACCTCAGGTCAAAAAATTATACACATCACTGCAGCATCGAGTTAGTCATCGATGAAAAGGTAGACTTCCTTATGACTACTCGAGGTGGTCATGCTCAGTGCCCTTGTTCTTTAACGAGTACCTATACTCTTGCTCTGGTGTCTCCATATCGTAGACTCAAGATACATCTATCCTAAGAAAGCGATCGTACACCAATCTTCTAGATCGATCACCATTCTCATGATGATCCTATGGTCGAGAGCAGTTTATGAGTTAATTATGAAAATTCATGTCTTAAATTTTTAACTTCTTGAAAATATGAATTGTCATTACCATTAACTCAAAGGATGTATCACAGATACTTTAAATACATACTGTGATAGAAAATAATTTATTTATTAATTTATGATCAAAATTATAAAATTATCCTTAGAAGTACATTATAAGTGTCAGCCAATCTAGCTTCTAGGGCATACATCTAATAATGGAGATATTGGTATGACATTCAGATGAGATGTAAGAGTACATCTATATGACCAATATAGCACTCTACTATTAATAGAAGCTAGTTAAGGCCAATGGATATAAGTATCCCTCCGACTTGGGATCACCATGGTGATTTGAAAGTAACTCACTATACTTTGGTACCGGACTATTTGTATTTCTAATATAGATTTGAAAGATTTTTAGGTACAATCAAGTACTTGTAGAGTTGGTGTGTAAGTCAAGATGGAATTGACCACTCCTGATTAATTTTAGGAAGAGAATGATTCATTATGTTTCAATTTAGCAAAACCTAGGCCTGGGTAATCCTCGTGAGGAGTTATCGAATTTGCAAAATTTTAAGATACAATAAAGATGACATGTATGAGTATTGACAGCTTATTCGAAGTCATCTTGAGCATTATTGGTCATACAGATGAATTATATGGTAACCATAGGCTAGGGTTCTAAAAATATTGTTTTGCATACATTCGACCTATCCGAATGTCAGGTACCATTGCTAGATGATCATTCTGATTGATACAAAAATTGATTCCTATACTACTAGCTTAGGTTCGAACCTATGGAGTCACACACATAAGAGATTGTAACCTGATCAGATGGTTAATCGATGATTGAGAATCATTCTAAGGTCAAACTATCAACATGATTGATGTTTGACCTAATGCAAGTATTGCAGGAGAATCGATTAGCAATTAGATTGCTAGTTGACTCAATTTGATTGGACAATCAAGCTGCGATTAAGTCTAATTGAATTAGATTCAATTAGAATTGGTTTGGACTTAATTAGATTAGGCTTAATTAGTTTATTAGATAAGCTAATTGCAAGAGAAAATAATTCCTAGTTGGCTAGGATTTGAGTGCACCTAATTCCTAATTTAAAATTTAAATTAGAATTAAATATAATTTAATTTGATTTAATTGGACTTCTAGTGAGACTAGGATCATCCTTAATTATATTGCATTTAATTTAATTTTAAATTAGGTTCAAAATAGTTTTGACCTAGTCAAATAAGAGGAGTTTCAGTTGGACTGGGACTCTCACTCCTTCCATGCACCACATTAAAGCCCACACCACTTTTATTTCTAGATCTTTGTGTGAGTTTTCTCATGCCATAAGAGCCTTCATGCATGCCCCAAATGTCTGGAGTTAAGGAATCAAGTTTGACTTGGTCAAATCTGGAAGTAGTTTTAGATTTAAACTCTATTTGATAGAGTTCTAGAATTCTAAAACTCTTTCCCTATTCCTTTGGAAATTAGTTTCAATGCTAGATTTTTTTTTTTTATGTGCCTTCATTTTCTAGATTTCTTCTACCCTCTTCCTTTCCTTACATAGAAAATAGGCTGCCAAAAATTCTTTGAGGCATCCAAGAGTTGGACGCCACCAAGAATGCTATTTAGACTAGGATGTTGACCTAGTCTTGGGTTTTATTATTGGCGCCCCCCTTTTAGGAGTATGGGCATCAAAATACCTAGGTTTTCCATGGAAAAAATTTGAGGACAGAGGCTTGGAGGCATGGGAGATTAAGGCGTCAAGTTTCTTGAAGAAAAGGTCTTCATCTGGATATCAAATGTTGATGTCTTGAAGGGATAAAGGTTAGAGAAGATTATCTTCTCTTATTTTTCTTTTAAGTATTTTCTTCTTATTATTTTATATATTTTTATGTAATAAAAAATCTAAAAGAGAGAGAGAGAGAGAGAGAGAGAGAGAGGAATAGGGCATGGGGATGAGTGCTCCAAGTTGTTAGGGGCATGATGTTCTTTTGGGACATGATCTGATCATGTCCTAGTGAGAGAAGGAGAAGAGAAGAAAGATCTTCTCTTAGGATTTCTTTAAGAATCCTTCTTCTCTATTTTTTGTGAGATTTTTCTATGAGAAAAATTAGATAATATTAGATCTGAAAGCATGAGAAAAATTTAGAGAGGAAGATCTCCTCTTGTCCTAATATAGAGATGTTTTCAGGACATCAATCATTGATGTCCAGAAAGAGAAGATCTATCTTCTCTTAGGGTGTTTTTTCTTTTTTTTTTACTTTTATTTTTAGTAGATCCAAGGATTGGATTTCTTTTTTATTCCTCCTTTTATTCTTCATCTCTTAAAGTATCTAAGAGATCCAAAGAATAATTTTTAGATTAACCATCAGGAGGAATCTGCGAGAAGCTAGCACTTCGAGCAGATCTTCATTCGATGAACCTTTGATTTATATTGCAGCCTCATGTGGATTATCTTTAGAGACCAGACACATGGGCGGCTCCAAAGGCAACAACAAAAATAAACCATGAAGTTCTCAATCCATGCAAAGGTAAGAGATTTGATCTATTCTCTTACCTAGAGGTGATCTAGGGTTTAGATCTAGAACTGTTCTAGATCTAGGGTATTGATTTGATCAATACCATAACATTTATTTTCAAATTTAAGAATGCATTATGATATATTGTAGATCCTAGATATAGGATTTAGTAATTAGATTACATGCTATTATAAATTAAATAGTTTAATCTACATCTTTCGCTGCATTTTATTTCAAAAAAATTTTGAAATTCAAGCATGAAACCTTGCATATTTTTTGTCAAAGAGTTTACCTAGTTTAATATGTTTCTGATCTTAACCTGAACTTTATTTGTTCTTCATCTAGAATGGGTCTTTAGTTCTCCTCCCAACTTAGTCTTGAAAAAAAGGTAAACTAAAAAAATATAAAAAATGCAAAAATCTGGGTTGCCTTCCAGTAAATGCTAAGTTTAACATCTTTAGCCGGACCCTATGAAGGAGTTTTACATATAATCAATTTTAGTGCATCCTTCAAGTTTTCAAAAAGATAGGGCCAATCAGGAGGTCTTGTCATTATGGTAGTAAATCGTTCATGAAATGCTTTTCGATGATTAAACTTAGCCCAAATCAATAGAATATTTTAAGCAAGCATGCTATAATAGAATTTAAAATTATCTTAATTTTTGTAATCACCAGGAAGAAATTAAGTTTGTTGGGCTGAAATTGGGGGTGATGGTTTAGAAATTATTTTAACTATAGTCCAATCTACCCCACTCTCTTTCTCTGGTATGATATGCCTTGGCATCAACTCTTTCGGATCTAAAGAATAGTATTTTTTAAAATTAATTTTAAATCGACCTCCATACATCATTTTAATATTATAGATAAATTTTGGAAGCTATGCTCAAAAGTAATTTCGAATATCAAAAAATTATTTTTAAAGTCATTATTTCTTATATCAATAATATTCCATCCAATAGCTTTTTTATGTGCTTTTAAAACACCTACTAGTTGATCTTCCTAGGTAGGTATCGCTATTAGGATATTAGTAGGTGCATCAAAAAGTGGCTTCAATTCTAGAATAGTTGGTGGTTCTAATAAGGGAGCTATTGGTGGGCTAGGTAGTGGATTAAATTTTTCAAACTATAGTGGGATAATTTTAGGATAAGGCATATGTATTTGGTCATTTACTTCTGTATTATACCTATCTTCATCAAAATCTTCCACCTTAAAATAAGTCAAATCTTGGGAAAGAATTACAGGTGAAGCTTTCTCTAATATGTTCTTCATTTGTGGTTCTTGAAAAGTCTTTATTAATTCCATCATCTCATCAATTTGTCTTTCTTTCCTATTAAAAGGAATCAGTGATTCTAAGGCACTTACAAATGGCTCCATAAGTAAGTAGGATGGTGTTAAAATTGGTTCGTCCCACCATTCTTGGTCTTTTCAATATGTTTTTACCTCAATTATATGGTCTAAGAGGGTCTTTTTGGTTGTGCTAGTTTGCTCTATGACCATTTCTTTCTCGAGAGTTATAATTGAATGTTTAGAAAATATTTTTGGAACATTAAAATTTCTAGCTAGGTATGGTCTCTCAGGGTCACACTCGGGTTGACTAGTTATCTTTCTTTCCTCCTACTAATTGAATATGAGCTGGCGGTGTTCTTTTGAGGTTTGTATATAGGAGTGAAAGGTCTATTGCAAGGTTTGATTAGTGAGTTCTAACTCATTTAATGCTTGCTGAATCCTCTCTTCAAAAGTTGAGTCACTGTTATTTGGAGAAGATTGATATTGTGGGTAGGGCATATCATAATATGCATCCATAAATATGGATCCTTGTGGCATAGAGATAACCATTGATTGTGATTGGCATGAAAAATTTGGTTAAGCCCCTCAGCCTGGATTATAAGTGTTATAATATGGATTATTTCCTAGTCTGTAGGCTATTTGGGTTTGATCTTGATAAACTTGCTCATACATATACTTTGAAAATTGGTATGGGCATTCACTTGTATAGTGAGTGGGGCTCGAACATATGGCACAAACTTATTATGTAAGAAGAAAAAAGGATAAAAAGAGTATCTAATGGCTATTAGATGATCTATTTTATAGGACAACTCATCCAATCTCCTCTCGAGATCCATCTCAGATTGTTCTAATTATTCAAATATATGCAATCAAGGGTTCTAAATCAAAGCAATCCTCTTCTGATTATTCTTTATTTCTTTTTACTTTGTTTTAAAGAAAAGAGATGAGAAGAGAGAATTCTAAAGATAAGAATCTAAAGGATCCTAGATCTAAGAATGATAGATGCAAAGAATCAATTAATATTTGTTGTTAATTACAATCAAGTTAAACAAGCAGGGACTCTCTATCCTAGTGTTAACCTAGATCTAGATAGCTCTTAACTATTCCAAGATCATCTTCGAGCACTCCAAGCCCAAGATTGATTAACTGACTCAATCAGGTAAGTGTAAGATGTGAAAGATTTTCTGCTTGTTGCTTTTCTTAGACGCTAACTGAGTTGCTAGGTCAGACAATGGAATCAATTGAAAATAACCTTCTTAAACCACTTGCCTTAGACACCGAGTAATTAACCAATCCAAACTCGATCTAACTTTAGGGTTTTCTTATCCTATTGAGCTCAAATATCCTAGGGCCAATATCTAATTGATTTTAAGTTAAAAGCTTAGATCAATGCAATATGAAGGGTGGTGGTTTGTGGGTTAAGAAAGGATGATCAAATCTCCATCTTATCTTATTTAATGGGTTATATCCTTAAAGTATATTATTGATATATAAATAATGCAAGATATTCAAAAATGTTAAATTCTAATTTTATTTTATATTTTTGGTTATGCTAAATTAATTAAATGTTATGAGATGTTAGTGATTTTTTAGGATGTATGGTTTTATCCTTTTATAGATATTTTTTTTAGTTTTTGATTCATTTGGTTTTCTAAATGAAAGCAAATTCAAGTAATTAAGTCTTAAAAAAGTAGTAAATTACTAGGCTATAAAAAGCAGTAAAATATTAAAGCAAGAAATTAGTTATGAAAGGTAGTAATAACTAGATTAAAAAGAAATAAAAAAATTTTTATAATTTTTTTTTAAATCAACCATACCAAGATCTCTGATAATGATGCCAAAATTTGATGTTGGTAGTTACAACATAAATAAAAATTTAATCCAATTTTACTATTTAGAATAGTAGTGAGTCGGGTGTAAATTTTCTTAAGAATTTAGGGCAGTTAATTAGAAATAAAAAAAACTTGATTGACTTTTAAATTTTAAAATAGTAATTTAAATAAGTAGATTAAAAAAGATTAATTAAAATTTATTAAATTAAAATAAAAAATTAATTAATAATTAATTAAGATTTTAGAATGAATTAAAGGTATTCTAGGATTTCGAATCCATCTTTCATAGGATTGTGGTAATTCTTTTTAATGCAAGAATTTAAATTTTAAGAATCTAGTTATGATTATAATTAATTTTCTTAGAGTATGAAGCATATATTTTGATCATGACCCATCTCTATAGAATCATAAATTATTCAATACCTTAATTCTTAAAAATTTGAAACATGGCTTTTAATGATTTTTCTCTAAAATAAATTATTAAATTGAGTACAAATTATATCTTTCGATCACAACTCATCCTAATAAATATAATCTATCCAGATTTTTAATCAATAATAAGCATGTCACAAAGTCAAGATCTCATGTATAAGAATAAATTTCATTAAAAACTAGGAAGGAGAATATGTTTGCATAAAAAAAATTATAAATGATAAAAAAATACAATCCAAGCTCGAAGACTTCATCTACTTCTCCAGAATTCAGCTTCTTAGTCGTGCATGGTTGACGATCTTCTCGATCTTGGCATCTTCAAGCTCCTCGGATGAAATATGGAAGAAGAACAAAGGTGAAAGAAAGAAGGACAAAAAGAAGAGAGAAGAAAGTGTCCATGGCTTGGAAGGAAGAGGAGAGAGTTTTGTTTAGGGCTAAGAGGACCTATCTTGCTTCTGGCATGAGAAGGGGCTTAAATAGAGGATGATAGGGCATTTTAGAGTTATTTTTGGAGTCTAAATTTGTGTTTAGCCTAAATTCTTCTTGCTGTTCGAATTCTGGTCATCAGATATTGAATCAACGCTTTAAAATCCATCAGAAAACCACTGTTGATCACTTAATAAAAACCTTGATCGATTTTTAGCCATCGGATTGCCTAATCAGCTATTTTCCCACCATCGGATCGTGCTCAAGAAACTAGGGAACTTTGAATCAAAATAGGAAAATCGACCTATGATGGAGAATATGCAGGGTTTCATGCATGGATTTCAAAACTTTTTTGAAATATAATGCAACGAAAGTTATAAATTGAACCATTTAATCTATAAATACATATAATCTAATTACTAAATCCTATATCTAGGATCTATAACATGTCATAATGCACGCATAAACCTAAAAATAAAAAGCTTTTGTATTGATCAAATCAAAACCCTAAATCTAGAACAATTTTAGATCTAAGCCCTAGATCGCATCTAGGTGAGAAAAGAGATCAAATCTCTTACCTTCGCATGGGTTGAGAACTCCATGATTGATTCTCGTTGTTATCTTTGATGCCGCACATACGTCCGGTCTCTATAGAAAGTCCACACAAGGCTACAACAAAATTGAAGATTCGTAACACGAAAATCAACTCGAAGTGCTAGCTTCTTGCAGATCCCTCCGATGGTTAATCAAATAGGTATTTTTCAGATCTCTTAAACCCTCCAAGAGATGAAGAATATATAGAGGATTGTGGGAGAAATCTAACTCTTGGATCCCCCAAAAATTAGAAAATAAAATGTACAAAAACTATCCTAAGAGAAGACAGATCTTCTCTTTCAGCACATCAACCTTTGATGTCCTGAATGTATCCCCATGCCAAGATAAGAGGAGACCTTCTCTTCAATTATTTTCCATGCCCTATAGGCCTCTCTCTCTCTCTGATTTTATGGATGATAAAAACCTCACAAAAGATGGAGAAGAAGGGTTCTCAAAGAAACCTTAAGAGAAAACCTTCTTCTCTTCTTCTTCTCTCATCAGGACAAGATCAAATCAAGTTCAAATCAAAACACCATGCCCCAACTCCTTGGAGCATTGATCCACCATGCCCTCTACCTCTCTCTGTCAGATTTTTATTACATAAAAATCATATAAAATCAGAAAAGAAAAAGCTTGACAGAAAATTATAAGAGAAGACAATCTTCTCTTACTTTTCTCTCTACAAGACTTTAACTTTTGATGTCTTAATTGAAGAGACTACTCCAAGAAACTTGGCCCCTCAATTTCTCATGCCTCCTCCTCTTTTTTCTTTTGAATTTTTGTGGAGAAAACCTAGGGATATCATGTACACACCAAAAAAATAGGAGGCGCCCTATTTATTAGGAAGAATAGGTCAAAACCTAGTCTTCCAAGGAGTCTTGGTGGCGTCCAACTTTTGGACTCCACCATCCTTGATTTTTGGCATGAACAACCTAAAGACAACGACCAAAGGAAGGTAAAAACCATGAAAAATCCCTAAAAAATTGGCACACAAAAAAATAAATATCATGGAAAGCATGGTGCAAATAGGGAGGTGTTTTGGTCAATTGGGACTCATTCAAAAGGAAACAAACCCAAACCGCTTTCCATAATGAACAAAATCAGATTTGATTTAAATTAAACCAGATATGGGGCATGGAAAATTAATCCTTAGTCATGGAAATCTTAGAAAAAATCTAAAAATAAAATTAGTGGGCATGGAGAATATTTTCGCAAGGAAGGAAACAAGGAATCCTAGTAGACTAGGATTCTCATGTGTTGACTAGGCCAAAGCAATTTTTAATCCAATTAAAATATGATTAGTGCAAGATTAATTATGGATGATCCTAGTTCAACTAGAAAACTAATTAAGTGAGGTTTAAACTATATTTAAATCTGATTTAAATTCTAACTTAATTAGGAATTAGATGCACTCAAATCATAGTCCAACTAGGAATTATTTTTTTTTGCAATTGGCTTATCTAATAAACCAATTAAACTTAATCTAATTAAGTCCAAACTAATTATAATTGAATCTAATTCAATTAGACTTGATCTCAATCCAAATACTCAATCAAATTGAGCCAATTATCAATTTAATTGCTAATCGATCCTCCTACCATACTTATATTAGGTCAAACATCAATCGTATTGATACTTTGACTTAAGAATGATTCTCAATCGTCGATTAATCATCTGATTAGATTACAACCTTTTATGTGTGTGACCCTATAGGTTCAAACCTAAGCCATTAGCATAGAAATTAATTCCTGTACTAGTCAAAGTAACCATCTAGCAATGATTTTTGATGTCCAGATAGGTTGATTGTATGCAAAGCAACATTCTTAGAACCCTGGCCCATGGGTATCGTATAATCTATTTCTTTGACTACTAATGCTTAAGATGACTTTGAGTATGCTATCAACACTCATACAATTTATCTCTATTGCATCTCAAAATTTTGCAAATTTCATGACTCCTCAGAAGGATTACCCAAGCCTAGGTTTTGCTAAATTAAAACACAACAAGTCATTCTCTTCCTGAAGCTGATTAGGAATGGTCAATCCCATCTTAACTCATACAACGACTTCATAAGTACTTGATTATATCTAAAAATCTTCAAAATCTATATTAGAAATATAGACAATCCGGCATCAATGTATAGTGAGTTGCTTGCAAGTCACCATGGTATCTCAAGTCGGAGGGACACTTATACTCATTGGTCTTAGCTAGCTACTTTTGATAGTAGAGTGCTACATTGGTCACGTTCAATGCAGATATACTCCTACATCTCACCTGGATACCATACCAGTATCTCCACACCACTTGGTTATGAAGACAACCAACGCATATGGCATACAGCGATCTACACTCGATAAGTTATCGTCCTTTTTAACAATTTATCATTTGGTCGTGAATAATTTAAGAACCAACCGCTTTCTTATTTATCATTTGATTATGGTTCTATGGACTTCATTAAAATTTAGGAGTTCATTTAAGAAAGATAAAACTTTTATAATGAACCAGCTAAATAACTATTATTATTAGATAATTCATATACTAATTCCAATCATCTACCACTTAGATGATTGACTTTAGGACACATTTCTCAATAACTTTCACTTGGACTAAAGCTAATCAGAATGATATCAAATATCCTATCTTTCACTTGAGTTTGTAGAATTTCCTAGTTCTAAGGTCTTACCAAATGGATCAGTCAAGTTTTTCTTTTTCATCGATCTTTCAAAGATTGACATCATCCTGATCTAAAATCAAAGATGATAGCGATGCAGAATATGCTGGTCCTTCAGTTCTTTAGCCTAAGCTATGGCTCCAGTGCTATGATAGAACTGGACCATCGATGGAGGATGCCACTCCCAACCTACCAATGAACGTCAGCAACTACATAGCTTACATGGCAGCATCATATACCACGATGTACTCTACAACACTAATTGAATAGGCTACAGCATCCTGCTCGAAACCTTTCTAGCAAATTGCTCCTGTAATTAGGGTATGATCCGATATTCTTTTATTGTCATCTTGTTCTAATTGAAATTAAAACATCCACATATTTTAAGTTAGTATTTCCATATTTGAGTCACTAGACCTTAGTATTTTTCAAATACTTAGAAATTATGTATACAATCTTTCAGTGATTCTCACATAGATCAAACTGGTGTCTACTCACTACCATTAGTGAGTATACCATATCTAATTTTAAACATGAAAAAATTAGATGATAGCCAAATCTTTATTCCTTGCAATGCTGGAAGGCTATTCTCGATTAAGAGAACTTCATCCACAGACAACACAAGAAATAACACTACAGAATATTTTGTCCACCTACAAATGTAGCATTTATCTTTGTTCATAATAAAGACATATATTCAAAATGTTTGTTTCAAAATTGAGATAATAGCCAAATAGGCTTTATAGGTTTTTACCTTTTCATCTGCATTACTCTAATCCTTTTGAAAATTCATTCACACCCAGTGGATTTTATCCTTCCGGTGAATCATCTAGTGTCCACATACTATTGATTTACATGGACTTCAATTTAGATTATGTGGCTCCAAGCCACTTCTCAAAGTCAGACCACTGCATTGCATCCCTATAGGTGATCGAATCCTTATTATTCTCATCGAGCTCAATAGGATCGCCATCTCGGACCTAGACATTGAAGTATTTGTTTGGCTAATGCGGTACTCTACCGGATCTCCTTAAAGGTACCACTTTAATGGCCTTTGGATTTAATCTGATCAAATTAGGTTCTATAGGTTTACTAGATTATGTTAGTTCTTTTCTACCAATTAAACTTCTCCAAGTTTAACTTGATAGGCATCAGTTCCTTCTCTAAAAAATTTCTTTCCAAAAGGAATGCCCTACTGCTGATGAACATCTTATGTTCTTCAGCATGGTAGAATTAATAACCTTCAAATATCTATTGGACCAAGATCCATGTTTATCTATGTGCAAACCTTTGACATAGGCCAATCAATTCCAAATTCGAAGGTGACAGAGTCTAGGTCTATGTACGTTCCATATCCCATATGGAGTTTTTATAATAGATTAACTTGGTATATTTTTAGAGCAAAACTAGTAGTCACAAGAGCACAACTCTAAAACAAGCAAACAAGTGAACCCTATCGTGGATTGAACCATATCTAATAAAGTTTAATTTTTTTTTAGATACACTATTTCTCCAAGAATTGATTTTGATGATTATAAAATATTTGAGGGGATTACTAATGATTTTAACTTGAAAAAAGATTTATTATATTTTAAAAATAAAATTATAAATTTTATAAAGTTGAAGAAAATATATTTTAGAAGCCTCAACAACAAGCCTAGAAGATTTTTGATCTATTGGAGGTAGTTTTATAAATTTTGGATGCATAATTTGGAAAAAAATCAGGAAGAAAGATGACGAGGGGCAAAATTATAAATTTTATAAAGTTGAAAAAAATCTATTTTGGAAGTCTTAAGAGCAAGCCTAGAAGATTTCTGATCTATTGAAGATAGTTTCATGATTTTTGGATGTATATTTTGAGAGAAAATCAAGTTTTAAGGAAAGGATCGATCCCTAGGTCTTTTCTTGCTGCAATGGACTAATTGGCACGCTATTCCTATACCAGTGGTCGACCCCAGGGTCGATCTCTACTATTTCTATAAGTCAAAAAATAGAAACTAGGCATTTCTTAACTTCTGCCAAAGAGGTCAACCCTAGGGTCGATCCTTGTGCAGGAGATGACCCCAGGGTCGGCCCCTACGATGGAAAATGTCCACAACGACTATTTTTTTATCCATTTTGGCCATATTTATTATTCATTTAAAGTTCTTCAATGGCTCTAATCCTATCTAGATTTCTCTCTAACACTTATTGAAGATATATAGTTTCAAGAAGGAGGAAAGAAAATAAGAGATTCAAGCATTCATTTCTGTCCTAAGCAAAAAGCCCTCTCCAAGCAAAGAAGCTTTCATTTCAAGCTCACCAACCCCTCAAATACTCATTCAAGTCTTTAATAACTTTGAGAAAAATCAAAAAAAAAAATTTATTTGTTGTGTAAAGAGTTTTTAACATTTTATTGGCTCATTAAAGGGGCTAACTTTGTATTTCATCATTGTTAACACTCATACTCTATTTTATTGTTTTGATTTAAGTTTTGGGGATTCCAAAACTTAGGAAGGTTGAAACAAACTTTGAATCAGATTGTATTGGATTGGCTTGTACTTGAGAAATAAGTATTCTAGTTTAGGATAGCTAGGGTCAGAGGTACCGATGTTGTATTCTTGTTGAATATGTTTAGTGGATTTGAATTTCCAAGTAGAAGCTTGGGGAGTAGATATAGGTGCAAGGATTGATACCGAACCACTATAAACCTTGATTGTTTGTGATGTGCTTACTTATTCTCAATCTTCATTTCTTTATTTTCTTGCATACTTGTATCTTATTTCTACACTTTGCTTAAATCATGCACTACATATAACTTGCATATCATTATATTTTCTTTGTTATTTTAATTTAGCTTTAAAATCTTAAAAACCTAATTCACCCACCCCCCTCTTGGGTTGCATAGCTAGGCAACAAGTGGTATCAGAGCTCGGTGCTCTTATCCTACTTTGATTTAACCATCAAAGGGCTAAAAATCTATGGCAACTCAAGTAGGTGCTTCACTAGCCGAGGGGTAGTCCACAAACCATCCTCAACTTTTCAATGGGTCAAACTACACCAATTGAAAAGCTCGGATGAGAATTTTCATTCAAGTAGTTGACTATGATATGTGGAGTATCATAGTTAATGGATCTTATACACCCACTAAGATAATTGATGGTGTAGAATCAATCAAATCTGAAAGAAAATGGGATGAAGTTGATAAGAAAATGGTTTAACTCAATGCTAAAGCCATGAATGTTTTATATTGTACTTTAGATGCTAATGAATTTTGTTGGGGATAAATCCATGCCTGTCAAAGTTCGCCTATGACTTCGACACTTAATCAGTTTTGTCCAATTGCCGCTATAAAAATTGAACTTCAACCTATAGGAGTATTCGAACTCTGAATCATTCTGAGATGTCTGACCTCCAATACTACGGTCAAATAATTTGATTGGTTGGGAAGACCAGTTTCATGATCGATAAGGCGTTGCGGATTCTTTCCCCAGATGAACTTGAACAGTCGATGCTTCTACCCCAAAGAATCGGCTAAGTCCCCGATTCCTATGCATCCCATTCAATCGATCTCCTCACAATAACCTGCGTGGCCCCCCTAGACGAATTTTCTTGGATCCTCCTTTTTTTTGGTAGAATCTTAGTTGAACCCTCCTAGATTTCTCCTTCAACAAAACTTCTCTAGTAGTCAAACTTCTTCCAAACTGCCCCCAGACGAACTTCAGCACTTTATCATTATTCACCTATGAGCAACCCTGATAATGGCCAAACGTTAAAGGAATAGCAGAGACACTGGTAGAGAAGGGACCATGGCATATACTCTCAACATAGCAAATAAAAGCTAGTGCACAGTCAATCTTGAGAGCCTATGAACTCCTTTAGAACAACAACGTCCAAGAGCTCTTTGTCGCCTGCAACTACTCCATTCGAACTCCAGCTGTTGGGTCTTCAATAGACCAACACGTCATGATAATGGACACCACTCTCCATAACAAACCCCATGTGGCCCCAAACGCCCTACTACCAAGTGGTTGCGACTATCACTATCAGTTTGTTACAGGCTTTGGGCTATAAAAGGGACCCTCTAGATACGTTTTCTCCAAGCTTCTTCTCCCTGTCAATACTCTATAACTTTCTCTACTGAGTACTCCATTTCTGTTGGTCGAAAGAGCTGACTTGATCGTTGGAGGGTCTTGCCGGAGCTACCCCCAGACTTTGGATGAGACTTATTTTGCAGGTCACCAGCGGCGATCTCAACTTCTCTGACTTCAGCATTTCTTCAGTGATGATCAGATTTTGCACCAATAGGATTGGTGCTAGAGGAAGGGCTCTCTATTTCTAAGGTTTTCTTATTTTTAAAGGAGTGCTCAGCAGAGAACTCTCTTCTTCTCCTTCAAAGTCCTTTTCGAAAAAGATGCCTCCCAAGAAAGCTTCAACCCGATGATCAATGGCCTCCACGGTCGGATCCCATCCAGATCTGCCTACCCCTATTTCATCTTCGGTAACTCAAGCTCCACCTACAGCAATGGTGGATGCGGAGTAGTTTAACCTGCTAGTCCAGCAGGTTTACAGCCTCATGAAAGTAGTGTAGGCCATACAGCAGCAACAGCCTCTTATGCTAATTCGATCGGAGCAGGCTTCTTCAGAGCCCCATGATCCAGTCTAGGGACGGTCGACTTGGGCTAGCCGACCAGTGACCTCCGAAAAGAAGTAGCAGAGGATCGAGAGCTCCTGCTCTAATCATGACTCTACCTCTGGGGGGACTTTGCTTCTGTTTCCCTAGAAGACCTAGGAGATCCATGATCGAGAGGATTTCCTAGATTAGAAACTTCAAGAGATGAACCGATGGATTGAGGAACTTCACCATGCACCCCCCTTCCATGGTAATGATATATGTACCGACCCTCCTTTCTCTCATCGCATCATGTAGGAACTGATCCTGTCAAACTTTAAGCTCTCCCAATTCAAGAGCTACGGGACCTCTGATCTGGTTGAGCATCTGGAGGCCTTCCAGATAATGATGTTGCTCCACGACACGCCCGATGCTATCCTGTGCTAAGCTTTCCTGTCTACCTAGAAAGGATGCTCTAAAGAGTAGCCAAATACTATAACTCCAGATTAAAAACTAAAGCATTTAGAGTGGGGGACTTGGTGCTGCGACGAGCATCCATTTCATAGCCTCAAGATCAAGGAAAGCTCATCCTGAATTGGGAAGGTCTATATAAAGTAAGGAGGTCGTTCGATCCAAAATTTATCACTTGAAGGAGCTCGGAGGAGCAACACTCCTGCTGCCTTAGAATTTAAAAAACTTAAGAATGTACTATCAGTAACTTTCTTTCAATAAAACTTTTCTATTTAACATCATTAATTCTTGGTGCAAAAATTATGGAATGACTAATAACTCTTTGGAGCAACCTTAAGTGGCCCATTAGGAATAGGAAGAGAACCTCATCCTAGCATGAGCAAGGTCGAAGGCCTCATCAAACTAAGCCGAGATGAGGAAAGAGGCCCTACCAACGGTCCTAATGTGCCCCTACAGCCTGTTAGGAACAAGAGGAGAACCTCGTCCTGACATGAGCAAGGTCGAAGGCCTCGTTGAACTAAGATGAGATGAGAGAAGAGGCCCTACCAATGGTCCTAATGTGCCCCTACAGTTCGTTAGGAACAGAGGAGAACCTCATCCTAATGTGAGCAAGATCGAAGGCCTCATTGAACTAAGATTAGATGAGGGAAGAGGCCCTACCAATGGTCTTAATATGCTCCAATAGCCTATTAGAAATAGAAGAAGAACCTCATCCTAATGTGAGCAAGGTCAAAGGCTTTGTTGAACTAAGATGAGATGAGAGAAGAGGCCCTACAATTGCCCTAATGTATCCCTACAGCCCATTAGGAATAGGAGGAGAACCTCATCCTAACGTGAGCAAGGTCGAAAGCCTCATTGATCTAAGATGAGATGAAGAAAGAGATCCTACCAATGGCCCTAATGTGCACCAACAGTCTATTAGGAACAGAAGAAAAATCTCATCCTAACATGAGCAAAGTTGAGGGCCTCATTAAATCAAGATGATATGAGGGGAGAGATCTCGCCGACGGACCCGACGAACCTCTACGATCATGCAAAAGATGGAAGGTTGAGGCATTGCTAATCTAAAGCATAAAAAAGGCTAAGGCCCTCCTAATGACTATCGTACACATTCCTCTATGACCACACCAAATGCCAAAGGTAAAACCTCATCCTGATCCACAGAGTGGACCTCTAGCCCAACGTCCATGACAAGCACCTCATTAGAAACAAAAGAAAAATGAGACGCCTAGAATCACATCTATAAGAGATGACAGCAAAAAAAAAATGAAGAAGAAGAAGAAAAAAGAAAGAAAAAAAATAGAGGTATCATGTCGTCATAAAGTTGTGTTCATTATAAATAAAATTGATTGCACAGTGGACGCACTAAAGTAAAATGAAGGTCGGTAGGGACCAACCGTGCAAAAGAACAATGGCATTATAGACAAAATGAACATTGGTGAAATCAATTACATAAAGGAAAATGAAAGGAGGTGAAGTCCTAAGGCAGTCTGAGCTCTTCAAACTTCAGGCTATCGGCTCCGACCATCACCAAAGCTTCCTTCAGTCTGAAGATCTCCTCCTTGAGTTTCTTCTTCTTATATATTCTGAAGATCTCCTCCTTGAGTTTCTTCTTCTTATATAGACCATCGATGTACATTCTATTGGAATACTCAAACCTGGCCTCGAGCTCTCACCGCTGCTTCCTCAAAACTTCGAATTCAGCTTCAGCATCCTTAATGGCTTGATGCTCGCAGGTCAACTGGAGCTTCAACTATTGAACTTCAGTCTTCTCCACCCTAGTAGCCTCCGAGAGTTCACCAATAGTCCTCCTTAGAAAGATGAGCTCCTCAGATTCGCCACTTGATCCAGCTTGCTGAACGCTATAAAACATCTCCCAAAAATAGGTTGCCTCATTCCTGGCAGCCTTTAGCTCGTCTTCGAGCCTGGACATCTTCCCTTCCTAGGTCGCCTGGTAGTCGTTGTGCCAGTTTTCAGCATCCTGCACTGCTTCTGCAGCTGGAAGAACTTTTTCAACCAATCCCAATTATGCTGTGCTTCATCGGTGGACCACGACGAACTCCATTCCAACAGATGGATCTTTTCTTTCGCCTTCTTGAGATCAACTTCAAAAGAGCTGATCTTCGCCGTCAATGTCCAAGACTTGTCACTTGCATTCTTTCGAAGTTCAGCAAGCTCCTTCTCAAAATTTTTTTTTTGGATGCTGAAGCTCATGAAATCTTTCATGTGTAAGCTTTGGAGGTGGATGACTTCTTTAGTAGCCTCTGAAGCATTCTTTCGAGAGGCCTGAAGGTCGGCCTCAACCTTCTTCAATTTTTTTATCAATTGATGGACTTTCTTCTTCAAACCCTTTATCAAAGGCTTGAACGAAACTCCCTGAGGTAAGGGGTCGGCGTCAATTGGAGAAAGGGGGTCATGGCCCTGATTGTTGGGGGCGTTCTGAATCATATGCAACGCAGAATGTAAAGAAAAAGAAAGATTTGCTTTCATTACTTCAAACATGTTTGGCACATCAAAAAAAAATAGAAAAGAAAAAGAAGAAAAGTATATAAATTTCAAAAGTCTAGACCTTGGGTGGCTCGCCCACTAGAGAGGTCGGCACACTCTCAGCCACCTCCGACCCATGGGTAGGTTCGGACATTGCACCTATAGATTCTAAAATTTTTGGAGCAGCATCGATGACATCGGCAGCAGGGGCAACCTCGACATTAGCACGTGAGAAGCCAATCCTATTCTCAGGCATCTCTAAAAGAAGGTCTAGATCGATGTCGGGGATGTTCTCGGTGACCCATCCCAAGCAGACCTAGAATCCTTCCAAGAAGGCTTCCGGGGCAAAGTGTATTTTGATGTCCTCCATATCTTTGGAAGACTTGAAGTCTTGTACGACCCTTCCATGGTGGTGTTAACCTCCTCCTGCACCTTCTGTTTCTCTTCCTTCTCCAGAACAAGCTCGGCCCTCAACTTCACCACCTCTTCGTGCTCCTCTCTCAACTCCTTTTGAAGGCATTCAACTTCTGATGAGTGGGTCTCCGAGACAGCCTTCAGAATGTCGGCCTCAGCCCGAGCCATCCTGACTTCTGCATGGACTTCCTCTAGGGCTCTGAAAGCTTCAGCCTGATTTTAGTTTGCTACCTCAGAGTGGGCAAAATTGTAGTATCCTAACTATAAAATAAAAAGTGAGTCAGAATCGTAAAAGATCCCAACTTTAAAGCCTGAAGAGCATAAAGCCAAAATCAAAAGAAGCCACTTACCTCCATGAAGGTGGCGAAGGACTCACTGAACCTCTCAGCATCGTCCTTCTACTCATCCTTTCTATGATATGGGAAAGGATGCTCTCCTCCATCAGCGACTGGACGACCTCTCGGTCATTCAGGGAACCCGGTTCTTGGCTAAGATCCTCTCCTTCAGAGCTCTTAGCCTTTCGTCCGACCTTCTTACCGATGGCCCTCTTCTTCTTCCTCTCCACAACTCCATCTTGCCGAACAAGAGTAGGAAGGGCGGTTTCATTAGACCAGGCCAGGCTCGACATGATAACGATGAGCTTAGGGGTTGGCACAGACCAAATTGGCACGACCTAGCTTGACTCTCTAGTTCGAGCCTTCTTCTGTGGTTCGACAGAAGAACCACCCTTCCTCTTAAAGGTCTGGATTTCCTTCGTCAAGTGGTTCTATTCCTCTGGAGTTATTTTTGCAAAGAAGATAATGTTAAAAGTTTAAAAGAAAGAACACCACCCAACTGATTGAATATGAAGAACTACCAGTTGGGTTAAGAGGATTGAGACCAAAATTAAATAAGCTCTGCTCACCCAAAAGTCTGGGAATTAGTGGAGCATCAAAGGACTTCAGCTTATCGACTGTACTCCAGTCCTTGCTTTCTAGCTCAGGAGCTCAGTGGACCGATTTCCTTACCTCGCCCCATGGAGGAAGCCCTAGTCCTAAGGAGGGATGGAAAATGAAGAAGAATTTCTCCTTCCAACCATGAACGGAGGAAGGAGCACCTTTAAGCAGTCCCTTCTTGCCAAACTGCGGAGATACATACCATCAATTCTTGATGGTGGGATGATGTTTAAAGATAAAAAAATTATGGAATAAGGAAATAGTAGGTCAGACACCTGCCATGGTGCACAGAGAGAGAAATCCTATGATGAATCTAAAGAAGTCCGGCACCATAGAAACAAGAAAAATATTGAGAAACCTGAATAGATTAGCTATGAAAGGAGGCAAGGGTAACCTAAGCCTAGCCCAAAAGGTTTCGATATATAGATAGATTCGATCGGGAGGGGGTGAGCAAGCTCAGTCGTCGGGTTCAGAAAGTTTGAGCTCATATTAGGAAGGAATTATGTACTGAATCCAAGCTAGGAAAAGGTCATCAGGCCAAAGTCTGCAGGGAATGGTCGCAGGCACAAAAGGATGGGCCGATCCTAAGGGTTTAGCCTCCTCAAGAGGTGGGTTCACCAGGGTTAAAGGGGCTGGGCACTCAGAGCAAGTTAACCAAGTTCCCTTGGTAGACATTTGGGTCAAGGTAAAATCGAGGAATCACCCAAAAATCAAGAAAAAAAAATGATGTTCAATCTTTGACAAGAACAGAAAGAGCGTGAAAGTAAAGAATGCAGAGATAATCCAAAAAAGTATCGAAGAGCTGATCTAAATCGGCTAGGAAGAACAAGAAGATGACGAATGAAATGAAAATCGAATGGAGGTGTGCCAAAAACCAAGGAAAATGGAGGAAGAAGCTTGAACTCTCGCACGAGATGGAGAAGGAAACCAAAGGAAGGAGATGAAGATTCAAAAGAAGTAGGGACTCGAAGGAGGAAGGCAGGTTTAAGTAGCCCCTAGAGTCCCAAGATAATTATAATTGCAGATTTCCTCCAGTTGATCTTTAATCGATGCATGTCCCACTCATCATGGTAGAAATCTTCCAATGGGTAGATCCTTAATAGCACTACGAAGAGAAATCCTGATTTCTCGGACCAGGTTCGTTTAGATCTGATCAGATCAAGAGATATATTTTAAAAATTTTTTTCTTTGATCTAGATCAAATCAGAGATATTTTAGATCTAATATTATTATTTTAGAAATTACAATAAAATTAGATAAATTAAATCAAATTTAATTTACCTTGAAGTGGGTAATCCTATTATCCGTTGATGATCCTATAAGCAGTGGAAGGTTCTGGATCTAGCCACGTAAGTACCTGACCTCTATCAATATCTACTTAGGCTGGATCTGGAAATCCTCTTCTTCTCTATCACATCTCCAAAAATCAGATCTGGATCTAATCTGAAGGATCTTCAAAACTCCTTTTGAAGATCAGCAGTCGTCCTTTGCAGCAGCGCAGCCTTCTAGCTTTCACTCGCCTTTCTTTGATCTAGATTGCACCAACCAAGGTCCAAAACCCTTTTGGACGTGGAGAGGAGAGGGAGAGGATGCTTTAGCATGGAGGAGGAGAGGAGAAAAGGCCTTGGGGCATGGAGATCTCAATTATTCTTTGAGTTGGGTGTAGGGTCTTATTTATAGACTAAGCATGATCCAACTCCTCTTCTTCCCAACCAATCATAACCCTTTGTGAAATCAGATCTAAATCTGATTGGTGGGAATAGAGTTCCCTGGATTCCTCCTTAGGTGGTGCCTAAGATTAGTTAAAGTTGGTTCTTAGGAAAACTCTAATTGAAATTCAAAAAGGAGATGGAGTCCCTGTCCAACAGGGACTCCTGGGCGCCTCCAGCTTGGGTGCATGCCTAGGGTGGCATGCGCCCTCCTCCTTGTTAGGTTCTGGTAGGGGACAAGCCTCCACCAGGTTTCCAATAGGTGCATGACACATGGACAAAAGTCAAAGTGTCAACGGTCAACATTTGACCAGTCAAAGGTAAACTTTTGACCAAAGTCAAAGAGTAAGAAATGGCAGGTGACCAAAAATGGCAGGTAATGTCTTACAAAATAAGACAACCTTTTCTGACTTGGACAACCTCCAGTCAAACCATATAAAGGCCTTTGATTGAGCACAAACTCCTTTGGCTTAGATAGGATAACTTATTTATTATTGCAAAAGAAGAACGTTAGGCTCAATCGAGTGCTATAACGATTTCCTTGAACCTAATTGAATCTCATTCAGATCAATTGAACTAGATCAATTTAATTGATGATCATCAGATTCAAACCCTTATTTGTGTGATCCAGTTAGGTTCAGTTCTGTATGATAATGGGATATGTCATGATCTCTATCATCGACATCATCGAAACCCCTTTCGATGGATCAGAACTCTTCTGATTCGAATAGTTAGAATGATCGATCATCTAAATCATTCTAATTGCTCCCAAAATCTGCTAGTGACACCTAACAGTATATGGTGGCAACCCATCAGAGCTGAATGCGAACCTCTTGGTACAGCTACCTATGTGATTAAGTTCTTCTATCTTGAGCCCCGATCAGATTAGGGTTAAGGTGAACTCGTCAAACCCTAGTTTCTATCATACGATATAATCATTCGATTCGAGTCCGATGTGAAAATCCAAATAGAAACTCTTTCTATTATTTCACTCTGCCATGGCCATGGGCTTCAGGACTTGATTCTCATGATCATCATAGGGCTGCTCCTCTACCACTGAGGTAGATAGATTCCATCTTGATGCCATCCAGTTCCTACAATGAACATGCTATAGCCAACATACACCTCAGGATTTCCCAGTATGGCTAGAGACCAAATAATGTGTAGTCAAACTATTAACACTCTCAAGGTGAACTGCCGATGCACCTCAGGTCAAAGAACCAGACACACTACTACAGCATCGAGTCAGTCATTGACGAGAAGGTAGACTCCCTAATGACTACTCGAGGTGGTCATGCTCAGTTCTCTCATTCTCTAATGAGTACATGTACTCTCGCTCTGGTGACTCCACACCGTAGACTCAAGACTCATCTACTGAAGAGAAGCGATTGTACAGCAACCTTCCGGATCAATCACCATCCTCGTGATGATCCTATGGTGCCCGGAGCATTTTGTGAGTTAATAATGATTATTCATGTTCTTAAATTTTCACAACTCTTGAAAAATATGAATTATCATTACCATTAACTCAAAGAGGATGTATCACAGACACTAAATACACATATGTGATAGAAAATAACCCATTTTATTTATATTAGTCAAAATTATAATTTTGCCCCTAGAAGTGTATC
Source organism: Cocos nucifera (assembly GCA_006176705.1). Lineage (NCBI taxonomy): Eukaryota > Viridiplantae > Streptophyta > Magnoliopsida > Arecales > Arecaceae > Cocos > Cocos nucifera. The sequence goes on along the minus strand of QRFJ01001519.1, from coordinate 40,824 downwards.
ACAAGTGTCAGCCAATTCTGGCTTCTATGGCACATATATCTAACAATCTCCCACTTATCCTAAAGCCAATTGGCTACAAGTCTAAGTCCCATCTTCTCAAGGTAGGCTTCGATCTTCTTCTAGCCCAACGGCTTTGTAAGTGGGTCTGCCATATTATCTGTGGAGTTGACTCTCTTGACCTCGAGATAATCCTTTTCGAGGTAATCGTGGATGAGGTGGTATCGCCGCTCCATATGCTTGGATTTTTTGTGAGACCTTGGCTCCTTAGCAAGGGCTATGGCGCCATTGTTGTCGCAGTATAGAGGAATGGCATCTGATGGCATTACTCCAATTTTTATAGCAAACTTCTTATACCAGAATGCTTCCTTCGTAGCTTCTGATGCAGCGATATATTCTGCTTCTATGATGAAATCTGCTATCACCGTTTGCTTGGAACTCTTCCAGCTGACAGCACCACCATTGCACACAAACAGACTCCTAGATGTCCACTTTCGATCATCTATATCGGACATGAAATCCGAGTCTGTGTATCCTTGGACTTGGAGTTCTCCGTTACCCTACCAACATCATATCCTTAGTTCTTCTTAAGTACTTAAGGATACATTTCACAGAAGTCCAGTGTTCTTCACCTAGATTTGATTGATATCTGCTTGTGACACTCACAGCATGGGCTATATCAGATCGTGTACATAGCATGACATACATGAGGTTCCCTATTGCAGAAGGCATAAGGGATCTTGCTCATGCGTTCTATTTCCTTAGGTGTGCTAGGGCACATCTTCTTAGAAAGATGAATACCATGCCTGAAGGGTATTAATCTCCTCTTAGTGTTTCCATTACTAAACCTCTTTAGTAACTTTCCTCATGTAAACATCTTCTGTTAAAGTCCCTAGAAATCCTAAATCGTCTCTATCTAATTATAAGACCTTAATTCCTAGAATAAAGGAGCTTCACTAGTCTTTCATGGGAATTCTTTGGACAACCATAATTTGACTGTTATCGAACATGGAAATATCATTCCCAATAAGGAGGGCATGTCATACCACGTACAATACAAGAAAGACAACAGCACTCCCACTGACCTTTTGTTGAAAACACACGGTTTCCTGCATCAATTTTTTAATGAAACCAAATGTTTTTCATATTCATTGCAAACGCAGTTGTTTCCAGTGCTCCTGAGAATGCTTGCTTAAGTCCATATTATGGACCTTTGCAGCTTGCAAAACCTTTGATCAGGTATCACAGGATATGTAATAACGCTAGCATTTGTGTCCATATGAGATATTCATTCCTCAAGATATATCCCAAGGAAATGCCGTTTTCACATCCATTTAGCCATATTGTCGTTAATTGAAATAGAACTGCAATGGCAGCAATTGTGGATTGGATTTTAGCATAGCCACTGGGGAAAAGGTATCCTGATAGTCAATGCCTTCACTTGACTATACACCTTTTGCACCTAGTCTAGCCATGAATGTCTCCACATCTTCCATATGCCCCAATCATTTACTCTTGAAGATCCATTTACAACCCAAAGGTACTATACCTTCTGGTGGAATTAGCAAGGTCAGACTTGGTTCGAGTGCATCGAGTCAATTTCTGACTGCATTGCCTCCTAGCCATTTCTCAGAGTTGATATCTGATATCGCCTCGTTGTAGGTTTTGGGATCATCACCATGAAAGCGCCCAATTTACCTAACGAGGAACAGTTTTGTCTACTTCCTCTGAAAATAATGTCTAAGTATCTTTCAGCGGGACGGAAAAATCTTTCCGATCTACCACGATGACGACCGGCCGAAATAAACAATATCAGTGCCAACTACCGGTGGGCGAGTTTTCTAATGCCCCTATTTTGTTCAATTCAGGTCCTTAGCTCGTTGTACTTATGAGACTTTCTCATCAAGCTTGATCTGCCTTCCAATGCCTGCTATCTTGAATAAACTATTTTTCAAAGAAAAGATGGCATGTCACTTCCCACAAATCACATTGTGTCTTCTGGAAATGTAGAATAGTATCCTAATGACTCTTTAGGAAATATCCTATGATCGAGCTGCTGAAGGAACCTAAAACTTAAACTTGCTCCGTTTTTGTCTTCTTGACATGAGCCGACACCAAATCCAAATTTTCCCTGAGATGACTCAGATTGGTTTCTTACTGTGCCATATCCATCATACGGTGTGTGTGTAGCGAACGTTTTACAAGGGAAACCCCTATTCAGTAGATAATGAAGTTAACAATTGAAATCGTCCCCAAAAGAAAATCAGGAGGTTCTTGTGGAAGCTCATCAATGGATGAACCATATCTATAGAGTTTTCTTATTTATTTTTTTCGTTTCTGAACACTTGGGTTGAGTTGAGCATATTCCTGGTGGAGGTCCATTTGGAGAGACTATGCCATTATCCTTGAGATAGTCTAGGAATTCTCGGCTAAGGTATTTCACCTTCTCGATCTGATCGAAGAACCTTAATGGGGTTTTCCAATTTATTTTTTCTACTCATGTGCTGAATTCTTTTGAACTTTTTCAAAAAGCTTCAGACTATATGTTCTCATAAGATACACAATACCCATACCTTTAGACAAAATCATCGATAAAGGTAATGAAGTAGACAAAAATTGCCTTCTAGCAGCAACATCAAATGTGGCCGCACACATCTGATGTTACTAGGGCAAGGGAGATCTGTGGCACTCTCTCCATGTCTAACAAAGAGATTTAGTCATTTTCCCCTTGGAGGATAAGATTTCGCAAAGTTGGATATAATCGGAAGGTCAATGGATCAATTAGCCCATTTTTTCTTCAGATATTGTTGATCCTATCTTCTGCTATGTGACCTAATCTCAGGTGCCATAGATATCTGTCGTTTGGACTATTTCCTTAGGTCATTGGCTTCACATTTTGATTTTGATAGTTAGAACTAGATACATCAATATGTAGCTGATAAAGACCATTAATTAAGAAAACCATTACAATTTTATTTTTTTCATTAAAGAATATTACATGATCCTTAAAGAAGGTTTAATCACATAGCCTTCTAGTGCTAAGCATGAAACAGGAAATCAAATTTCTGCTTAGCCTACAGGCACATAATAACAGTCTTTTAAAACTAAGTCTAAACCAGATGGTAATCGAAGAAGGTGTTCCCACGGCTACTGAGTAACTTCTTGCTCCATTACGATACATAGGAATCATATTCTTCTATCCCTCGGCCTCCTGCTATCCTCAAGAATCCTGCATGGAAGTGCACAAGATGAGGCACTAGAACCAAGGTCATTAGCATCCAACTGGATGCAGAAGAAATTCGTAAGTTAGGACTCAATAATGAGCATTACCTCTAGAAGGACCTTTCCTTCTTATTCTTTTAGGATGGCCAGGTAAGGTAGGATAGTTCCACTTCTAATGGCCGATCGCTATTGCAATTGAAAACACTTTCCTTGGCATCGGCTTTTTCTTCGATTTCTGCCTTCTTCTTTCTTTGTTCCTTCCACCTTCTGCTTTTTTCGTAGACTTTCTTTTTCTTTCCATAGAACTTTTTTTTTGCGAAGAAGTCCATTCCATTGCAAGAACTGAGCCTTTAGAACCTTTCATTAGAAAGCTCAGCGGTTAATCAGCACTTATTCATTAATTCAGCCAAGGAATTTTTGAAGTTTATGCATCGTGCGTAATTTCATTGAATTATGCCATTTATGCATCAGTCAAGGATTGCCAGAATAAACATTATTCTTGTAGAATCAATTCCAACTTCACAACCGAGCTTCTCAAGCTCTTCCATGCCCTTGATCATCATCAGACAGTGATCTTGGACTGACTGTCCATCACACATCTTAGCCTTAAAAAGTCATTTCATGACTTGATATTTGACTGCGCAACTCTATTCACCAAACATCTCCTGCATGTGAGCCAACATTTGGCGAGCAGTCCTGATATCTTCATGTTGGCAATGGAGCTCATCAGACATCGAGCCCAATATGTAATATCTGGTCTTATTATCTTCATCAATCCCATTTTTCTAGAAGATGTCTCTATTCAATGGATGGACGGAACGGTATGGTGGGGGGTCCTGGTCCAGTAGCATGGGTTAACTTCTCGAAACACAAAACTATTTTATAGTTCCTGAGCCAATTCTTTATATTAGGTCAGTCAGTCTATGTGGTCTAGGATACGTAGCCAATGGGGTTGGACGCAGATATTTTCCTATAGAGAGTCAAAGATTCTAGTTATAGATATTGTAATTATGACTTGACCAATTTGGTTTAGGGGATTTTATTTTTAATACAAATTAGCTCCACTAATTTTATTTTCGAGATCCTACACTCCCTCGTAGAGATGACAAAAATTCCATGATAATGATTTATTTAGATGGGTGGTTGCTGTACTCACAACTTAGAACCTCATCACCCACCCTAACAGTTATTGGTGATGGGTTTGCCAATGAGTGAACAACTCTTGTTCAATGATTCTCAATCATGGTGCACCCAAAACTTTGATCTTCTAATTCATGAATCTCATCATATTTGGAATATTTGATCACTCTTAGTTTAAGTCAGATCCACCATTTGCATAGACTGGGTTCCTTAATTTGAGTCTCTCACCGTATCTAAAATATTGAGCCCAACTCATCTCCAACCTATAGCATCCAATTTTCTAAGTAACATGGTGCATCTTTCTGATGCAACTGAGCCACTGTATCCGTCGAAGAACAATCAACCCGTGAAGGGCCCACATATTACAATGGTGGTAACCTCAGACTTAACTTTCTTAGGAAGAATTGATTCAGGTCTCATTAAACTTAGAACTTGTCATAATTCATAACAATTTATGACTAACCTAGGTGGCATGCCTTAGCTCGGTATTATTTGACACTCAGATCAGAACTGTGTCAAAACAAATATGGCCAGGTAAGTGAGATCGGTGAAAGAAATATGCCATTAACTCGTACAAGAATGCATATCAGATTTTGAGTAGGCTTCCAATTAAAAAACCAGGTCAGATCGTATGTGCCAAACTTACCTTAGACAACTAATTTGTTGAGCCAAAACCAATTGGTGTTAGCCTACAATCCAGACTCTAACCTCTGAGCCTAATTTAGGTCTTTGCTTTGATCTCTTTTTTTTTTTTATCACCATCAGTTTGTTACAGGCTCCATCTATAAAAGAGACATTCTAAATATGTTTTCTCTAAGCTCTCATTTCCCTTTCCATTGCTTTGCTCCTTAATTTCTTAGCACTCCTTTGTTCTAGAGACAACTAACATTGAGATGTCAGACACCTAACTTTGCAAGACTATTTTATACGGTATGCCAACTAATCACGCTCAAAGATCCTAATATAACCATATAAAAGAATTTTTTAATTAAAATAAATTTAAAATTAGATCTAAATACTTTTAGAACCTTGGCTCTGATACCAGTTGAAGGAAAATCCTGATTTCCGGACCAGGTTCGTTCAGATCTGATCAGATCAAGAGATATATTTCAAAAATTTTTCTCTTTGATCTAGATCAGATCTAAGATATTTTAGATCTAATTCTTATTATTTTAATAATTAAAATAAAATTAAATAAATTAAATCAAATTTAATTTACCTTGATAGTGGGTAATCCTATTACCCGTTGATGATCCTGTAAGCAGCGGAAGGTTCTGGATCTAGCCACGCAAGTGCCTGGCCTCTACCGGTATCCACTCAGGCTGGATCTAGGAGATCCTCTTCTTCTCTATCACATCTCCAAAAATTAGATCTGGATCTGATCTGGAGGATCTTCAAAACTCCTTTTGAAGATCAGCAGTCGTCCTTTGCAGCAGCGCAGCCTTCTAGCTTTCAGTCGCCTTTCTTTGATCTGGATCGCACCAACCAAGGTCCAAAACTCCTTTTGGACGTGGAGAGGAGAGGGAGAAGGTGGTTTGGCATGGAGGAAGAGGGGAGAGGCAGCCTTGGGGCATGGAGAATTCTCAATTATTCTTTGAGTTGGGCGCAGGGTCTTATTTATAGACTAAGCTGTGATCCAACTCCTCTTCTTCCCAACCAATCACAACCCTTTGTGAAATCAGATCTAAATCTGATTGGTGGGAATAGAGTCCCCTGGATTCCTCCTTAGAGGGTGCCTAAGACCAGTCAAAGTTGGTTCTTAGGAGAACTCTAATTGGAATCCAAAAAGGAGATGGAGTCCCTTGTCCAACAGGGACTCCTAGGCGCCTCCAACTTGGGCACACGCCAAGGGTGGCGTGCGCCCTCCTCCTTGCCAGGTTCTGGCAGGGGGACAGGCCCCCACCAGCTCTCCAATAGGTGCATGACATGTGGTCAAAAGTCAAAGTGTCAATGGTCAACATTTGACCAGTCAAAGGTAGACTTTTGACCAAAGTCAAAGAACAAGAAATGGCAGGTGACCAAAAATGGCAGGTAATGTCTTACAAAATAAGACAACCTTTTCTGACTTGGACAACCTCCAGTCAGACCATATGAAGGCCTCTGATTGAGCACAAACTCCTTTGGCTCAGATCAGGACAACTTATTTATGATAGTAAAAGAAGAACGTTAGGTTCAATCGAGTGCTAGCACGATTTTCTTGAACCTAATTGAATCTCATTCAGATCAATTGAACTAGATCAGTTCAATTGATGATCACCAGATTCAAACCCTTGTTTGTGTGACCCAGTTAGGTTCAGTTCTGTATGGTAATGGGATATGTCATGATCTCTATCATCGACATCATCGAAACTCCTTTCGATGGATCAGAACTCTTCTGATTCGAACAGCTAGAATGATCGATCATCTAAATCATTCTAATTGCTCCCAAAATCCACCAGTGACACCTAGCAGTATATGGTGGCAACCCATCAGAGCTGAATGCGAACCTCTTGGTGCAGCTACCTGTGTGATTAAGTTCTTCTATCTTGAGCCCCGATCAGATTAGGGTTAAGGTGAACTCGTCAAACCCTAGTTTCTGTCATATGATGTAATCATTCGATTCAAGTCCGATGTGAAAATCTAAATAGAAACTCTTTCTATTATTTCACTCTGCCATGGCCATGGGCTTCTGGACTTGATTCTCATGATCATCATAGGGCTGCTCCTCTACCACCGAGGTAGATAGATTCCATCTTGATGCAATCCAGTTCCTACAATGAACATGCTATAGCCAACATACACCTCAGGGTTCCATATGGCTAGGAGACCGAGTAATGGTGTAGTCAAACTATAACACCCTCAAGGTGAACTGCCGATGCACCTCAGGTCAAAGAACCAGACACACTACTGCAGCATCGAGTCAGTCATTGACGAGAAGGTAGACTCCCTAATGACTACTCGAGGTGGTCACGCTCAGTGCCCTCGTTCTCTAACGAGTACCTGTACTCTCGCTCCGGTGTCTCCACACCGTAGACTCAAGACTCATCTACTAAAGAGAAGCGATTGTACACCAACCTTCCGGATCAATCACCATCCTCGTGATGATCCTATGGTCGGGAGCATTTTATGAGTTAATAATGATTATTCATGTCTTAAATTTTCAACTCTTGAAAATATGAATTATCATTACCATTAACTCAAAGGATGTATCACAGACACTAAATACACATATGTGATAGAAAATAATCCCATTTTATTGATATTAGTCAAAATTATAATTTTGCCCCTAGAAGTGTATTACAAGTGTCAGCCAATTCTGGCTTCTAGGGCACATATATCTAACACATATCAACATCTTGAAATTAAATCCTTTCCATTAGAGAAAAAAATGATTCGACTACGCCCTTTTCTCCTATTATAGGTTAGGCGAAGTTTTAATATAAAGGCTAAAACTCCAACTCTTAATCAGTTCCATCCGATTGTCGCTATAAAAACTGAACTTTAACCCATGAGAGTATTCAAACTCTAAATCATTCTAAGATGGCCGACCTCCAATATGGTGGTTAGATAATTCGATTGATTGAAAAAATCGATTTTGGGTTCAATAGGGCATTGCAGATTCCTTCCCTAGACGAACTTGAATAGTCGATGCTTTTACCCTAGAGAATCGGCTAGGTCCCCAACTCCTGCGCATCCCATTCAGCCGATCTCCTCCCAATAACCTGCGTGGCCCCCCTCGGACGAACTTCCTTGGATCCTCTTTTTTTTTGGTAGAATCTTAGTTGAACCCTCATGGATTTCTTCTTCTGTAGAACTTCTCTAGCTATCGAACTTCTTCCGAACTGCCCTCAAACGAACTTCAGTGCTTTATTGTTATTCACCTGTGAGCAACCCTGGTAATGGCCGAACTTCAAAGGAACATTAGAGACACTGGTAGAGAAGGGACCACAGCGTACACCCTCAACATAGCAAATAAAAGCCAGCACACGATCGATCCTGAGAGCCTCCGAACTCCTTCAGAACAACAATGTCCAAGAGCCCTTCATCGCCTACAACTACTCCATCTGAACTCTAGCTGTTGGATCTCCAATAGACCAGCACGTCACAACAATGGATACCACTCTCCATAACAAATCCCACGTGGCCCCGAACACCCCACTACCAAGTAGTTGTGGCTATCACTATCAATTTATTATAGGCTCCGAGCTATAAAAGGGATCCTTCAGATATGTTTTCTCCAAGCTCTCTTCTTCCTCTCAATACTCTGCAACTTCTCTACTGAGTACTCCATTTTTGTTGGCTGAAAAAGCTAACTTGATCATCGGAGGGTCTTACCGGAGCCACTCCGCAGGCTGTGGACGAGACTTATTTTATAGGTCACCAGTGGTGATCTCTTCTTATCTGGCTCTAGTACTTCTCCAGCGATGATCAGATTTCATACCAATAAATTTAATCACATTTCAACATGTATGTCAGCTAAGAAAATATGGGATAGGCTAGAAGTAACACATGAAGGCACTAATCAAGTTAAGAAAACAAAAATTAACATGCTTGTACATAAATATAAACTCTTTAAAATGGAGCATGATGAATCAATAACTGAAATGTTTACTCATTTTATGGATATTATTAATGGTCTAAAAAGTCTTGGTAGGTCTTATTCTAACATTGATCTTGTGTAAAAAGATTCTTAGATCTTTACCAAGAACTTGGGAGGCCAAAGTGACCGCAATCTAAGAAGCCAAAGATTTGAACATATTAACTTTAGAGAAGCTTCTAGGATGGCTTGTGACACATGAGCTATGCATGAAGCAACATAAAAAAGAAGATGTCAAGAAGAAGAATACAATTGCACTCAAATTCATCACTCAACTAGATGAAAAATATGATGAAACAAAAAATGAAGATCAAGATGAAGAATTGGCCCTCATCACTAAAAATTCAAGAGATTTTTTAAGAAAAGAAAATAAGGTATGAGAAAGAGGCCACATACAAAAGGGGAGCATAGCAATGAGAAGGATAAGGAGTAACCCTTAATATGCAATGAGTGCAAAAATCCAGGGCACTTTAGATTCGAAAGTTCATAAGTCAAGAAGGATCCCAGAAGTACAAGAAAAAGGTTATGGCAGCTACGTGGGATGATAGTGATGATTCGAGCTCCAAAGAAGAAGAGTCACATGAATAAGCTAACTTGTACCTTATAGCATATGAAAATGAGGTAAATGTTGAAACTTCAAATGAATTTACTTTTGAAGAACTTCAAGAAGCTTTTTATGATTTAATAGATGATTTAAAGAAGTTAGAAGCTAAAAATAAAGAACTCAAGTTAAAGAACCAATCATTGCTAAAAGAAAATGAAAGTATTTCAAGAAAAAAACTAGCTTTAACTCAAGAAAATTTAAATTTTAAAAATAAAATTGATAAGCTAAAATTAATAGTAGAAAAATTTACTTTAAGTTCAAATAAACTACAAATGATACTTAAAAATCAAAAGATCATTTATGACAAGGCCGGTCTTAGCTACAACCCTTTAAAAAATAAAAATTTCTAAATAATATTTTTATGAATTCATCAAGCAACAAGTTTTCAAATATTACTTGCTTTAAATGTGGTAAAGTAGGACGTAAATCATATACATGTTTTTCTTGTAAAGCTGAAAATTCAAATGTGAAGAAAATATGGGTTGTAAAAGAAACCTTGAATACTAACTCCCATGGATCCAAGATGATTTGGGTACCAAAAATTATTAAGTGATTTTGCAGGTGCACCAAGGATCCAAATGAAATGAAAGGAAGAAAATTTTTATGGATGCCTTGAAAATAAAAAGGGATGGATATTGATGCATGGTATAATCTAAATCTTTTTTCACATCATACCATCAATAATTGCTAAAGTTATTTTGATTGAATCTATTGACTTTAATATGATTTCATATTATGCTTTTTTGCTTGAAATTCTTTTCATATATTAGTAAGATTAGTATGATTGATTTTGATGATTTGAATACTATGATTATAAGAGGTCAATATGCTCTCCTCTAAGTATTATTTTATGATATGAATTAAAATTATCTTAAAACTCAACATAATATAATAGCTTCTTCATATCAATTTTGTAATTGGTAAACTTAAATTAAAAGATGCTTAATTGGATATGAATGTTTTAGAGTTGCTGAACATACAAGTAAAACTATGTTTGGTATTCTCCTATAAAATGCTAAATTATTAAAATTTTAATGAAAATTTTGTATAAAATAAAATACTTGAAGATAAGATATTCAATCACAAAAATTAAGTACTTGATGTATTGAATTACATTGCATCTTAGCTTATCCCTAAGGATTTGGAATTTCATAATTCAACCAAAACTCATAGAGACTGTATCAAGATTTTCTTTTACATGTGTCATTTGACTTGATAATTTTGCCCTCATGATTGATTAAATCTTGATCCCCCAATTTGACTTAAATATCTTTCTTGATCAATGATTTGATTACCTATTGATTCTTATTCAACTTGATTAAATTTTTTGAAATAAAAAACTACTTGAACTATTTTCTCCTTCAAGGAGCTGACTCTTGATTTAGTAGGAGTCGACCCCTTTTTCTAGGATTAGTTCTCCTATTTGAAAATATCCAAGGTTTTATCATTCTATTATCAATTTTTTTGAGCCATAATTCTTTTCAAACCCCTCTTCCACTAAAATTAGACCTTACCTCTCCATTTCAATTCTAATCTTATGGTCCTTATTCTTCAATGGCACCTCAAAAGCATTTCATCCAAAGGAAGAGAAAGTCTAATTTCCAAAATAAAAAGTGCATAAATTTAGATGAATGTTGATAGCATTGGATGCACGCATATATATGCAGATTGATAAGAGCACCTCGGATTATCTCAAGCAGCTATACATTTAAGATTTTATTTGATCAAGATGTTGATTGAGGGTATTGAGGATATCAGTGAAGAAAAATCCTGATTTCTCGGATCAGGTTCGTTCAGATCTGATCGAATCAAGAGATATATTTTAAAATTTTTTCTCTTTGATCTAAATCAGATCTAAGATATTTTAGATCTAATCTTTATTATTCTAATAATAAAAATAAAATATAGATAAATTAAATCATATTTAATTTACCTTGATGTAGGGTAATCTTATTACTCGTTGATGATCCTATAAGCAGCGGAAGGTTTTGGATCTAGCCACGCAAGTGTCTGGCCTCTATCGGTATCCACTCAGGCTGGATCTGAAGATCCTCTTCTTCTCTATCATGTCTCCAAAAATCAAATCTGAATCTGATTTGGAGGATCTTCAAAATAGCTTTTGAAGATCAGCAGTTGTCCTTTGTAGTAGCACAGACTTCTAGCATTCTATCGCATTTCTCTCGCCTAGATTGCACCAACATAGATCCCAAACTACTTTGGGCATCGAGAGAAGAGGGAGAAGATGGACTTGGCATGGAGGAGGAGGAGAGAGGCAGCCTTGGGGCGTGGGGAATTTTCTTATGATTTTGAGCTGGGCGTAGGGTCTTATTTATAGACTATGCGTGATCCAACTCCTCTTCTTCCCAACCAATCACAACCCTTTGTGAAATCAAATCTAAATCTGATTAGTGGGAATAGAGTTCCTTGGATTCATCCTTACATGGTGCCTAAGATCAGTCAAAGTTGGTTCTTAGGAGGAGTCTAATTGGAATCCAAAAAGGAGATGGTGTTCCTATCCAACAGGGAATCCTAGACGCCTCAAACTTGGGCGCATGCCACCCTTGCCGTGCACCCTCCTCCTTGCTAGGTTTTGGTAGGGGGAGAAGCCCCCACTAGCTCTCTAATAGATGCATGACACATGGATAGAAGTCAAAGTGTCATGGTCAACATTTGACCAGTCAAAGGTCAACTTTTGACCAAAGTCAATGGATGAGAAATGATAGATGACCAAAAATGGCAGGTATTATCTTACAAAATAAGACAACCCTTTTCTAACCTGAAAAGGCTCCAGTCAGACCAAGTGAAGGCCTTTAATCGAGCACAAACTCCTTTGGCTTAGTCAGGACAACTATTTATGATAGTAAAAGAAGAACATTAGGTTCAATCGAGTGCTAGCATGATTTCGTTGAACCTAATTGAATCTCATTCAGATCAATTAAATTAGATTAGTTCAATTGATGATCACCAATTTCAAACCCTTATTTATGTGATCTAGTTAGGTTCAGTTCTGTATGGTATTGGGATATGTCATGATCTCTATCATCGACATCATCGAAACTCCTTTTGATGGATCAGAACTCTTCGGATTCGAATAGCTAGAATGATCGATCATCTAAATCATTCTAATTGCTCTCAAAATCCATCAGTGACACCTAGCAGTATATGGTGGCAACCCATCAGAGCTGAATGTGAACCTTTTGGTGCAGCTACCTGTGTGATTAAGTTCTTCTATCTTGAGCCTCAATCAGATTAGGGTTAAGGTGAACTCATCAAACCCTAGTTTCTGTCATATGATGTAATCATTCGATTCAAGTCTGATGTGAAAACCTAAATAGAAACTCTTTCTATTATTTCACTCTGCCATGGCCATGGGCTTCTGGACTTGATTCTCATGATCATCATAGGGTTGCTCCTCTACCACCGAGGTAGATAGATTCCATCTTGATGCAATCCAGTTCCTACAATGAACATGCTATAGCAAACATACACCTCAGGGTTCCGAATGGATAGGAGATCAAGTTATGGTATAGTCAAACTATAACACCCTCAAGGTGAACTATCGATGCACCTCAGATCAAAGAACCAGACACACCACTGCAGCATCGAGTCAGTCATTCATGAGAAGGTAGACTTCCTAATGACTACTCAAGCTGGTCACGCTCAGTGCCCTCATTCTCTAATGAGTACCTGTACTCTCATTCTGATGTCTCCACACCATAGACTCAAGACTCATCTACTAAAGAGAAGCGATTGTACACCAATCTTCCCGGATCAATCACCATCCTCGTGATGATCCTATGGACGGGAGCAATTTATGAGTTAATAATGATTATTCATGTCTTAAATTTTCAACCCTTGAAAATATGAATTATCATTACCATTAACTCAAAGGATGTATCATAGACACTAAATACACATATATGATAGAAAATAATCTATTTTATTGATTATAATCAAAATTATAATTTTGTCCCTAGAAGTGTATTACAAGTGTCAACCAATTCTAGCTTCTAGGGCACACATATCTAACAATCAGCTCTCATGCTATAGCAGATAATGATGATGAGACTCCTATAGCAGAGCCTATTGTAGTACATATCAGGATAAGAAGCCAATAGAGCATCATGAACAAATAGAGATAGCTTTACTTTCACAGACTAGCCATCCAGATACTAGCTCATGATTATCTTGATAGACTGGATGAGAATGCATTTATTGAAAAGACTCTCCATCAAGATTGTAGCATCAGTTTGTGCAGAGCTTTAGAGGTACATATCAGAGACACACCAGACGAGATGAGAATCAGAATGGAGGCATTATTATTAATCAGAGATGAGTTAGGAAGATTGATTCGGGCACTCACTTGCAGCGAGGAAGGATGTTCTCTACTCAGGCCCAGTCATTTTGGAGAATATTAGACTACACTCTCCTTCTACCTAGCCTAGACCTACATCTTAGGATTATCCTAATATATACTCACTTAAGATGCTAGGAAATTTCTTTCCATAGCTTTAGTGATCCTTTCAATCTATTTTTGGCATCTATATAGAATATAGCTCTCACACATTTTGCATGCTTTCATAATTTTATCTTTGTAATCACCATTGGCTAATCAATGGAAATTTCATATTTTATAAAAATTTAATATGTTTGATATTATTTGTTTGACTCAATATGTGCTTTGCTTGCAAAACAAAGGAGGAGAAATAATTGATTTAAATTAATTAAATATGCCTATTTGAGAAATAGAAAAAGAATTAAGAAAAGTTAATTTCAACACAAAAGAGAGTTAAGAAAGTCAAGTTTTCTAGAATTTATTATGAAAAATAGGAAAGAAATAATATTAAATTAAATAAAAAAATTAACATTAAAATATTAAAAGTAAAATTATTTTGATTTATTTGTGCACTCTTGTTGTTCTAGTTATTTGATTTCCTTTAGAAATATTATTTCAATTTTACTTTTTATTCAATCATACTTTGCATGGTTTGATCCTATCATGATTTTTAATAATTAATTGATATCAAACTAAATCTTGAAAAATATTTTACTCCAAATGAAAATTCTAGATAAATAATTTTTGAATCTCATGAAAAATCATTAATAGGCATTTATTTGTTGCTTCACTTGTTGGTTCACCTATACCTAAGCCTTCATGTGATTTTGTTTATTCATGTTTTATATTGGTATCAAAGAATTCATCCTTAAGTGAAGTTTCATAATTGATATCCAATAATTTTTTTCTACCTTACACTCCATTGCCTTCTTTTGGTAGAAAAAAAAAGAATATTTTATCTCAAATTTGATTTTGCATAGCTTATATGATATCTTTTAAGATAAATTCAAAGTGTTGGTATCGAATTTGGTTGACATCGGATCGAGCTGGAGCTGGGGGAGATAAGGTCACTGTCAGTGACCTGCAAAATAAAGTTTCATCCAAAATTGATGGTGGTGGCTCCGATGGGACCCTCTGACGATCAAGTCAGCTCTTCTGGCCAATAGAAATAAAGTGCTCAGGCGAGAGCTCGATAGAGTTTCAGAAAGGAGAAGAGAGCTTAGAGCTTAGAAAAAATGTATCTAGAGGATCCCTTTTTATAGACGGAGCTTGATTGATGGTGATAGCTATAGCTGTCTGGCTGTGGGGCGCTTAAGGCCTGGTGAGTTTGGTATGGAAGGAAAGGTGTCGTCAGACTGATGGTGACAACCATACCGTCCGATAGCGCCTCTTATGGCAGATTGATGATTATCGTTCATTGAGATTTAATAGTCGTAGCTCTAAGAAAGCAGGCATTGGTTGGTGGACTTTGGCATATATCAATTCTAGAGGAGTTCAAACTCCTAAAGGGAATACGTCGGGTGGGGATTATCTGAGAGTAATCCACTGGAGGAATCCGACTGAGGGAGAAGTCTAGAAGAAGTTCGACTCCTGGAGGAGTTTGGTTGAAGGAAAAGTTTGAAAAGAGTTCGGCTTTTGTAGAAGTTTGGTCGAAGGAGAAGCTCAGAAGGAGTTCGACTCCTATAGGCATCTGACTGGAAGAGCACAGAGGAAGTTCGGCTCTCATGGGCATCCGACTAGAGGAGTGTGGAGGGAGTTCGGCTCTCATGGGCCTCTGTTTGGAGGAGTGTGGAGGGAGTTCGGTTCTCGTGGGAGATCGACTGGAGCTCGACCGCTGAGAAGTTCGGTCGGTTGAAGGGATTCGGCTAAGACTTGGCCGATGGGGAGTTTGGAAAGGGCTCAATCGCTGAGGAGTTTAGCCAGCTAAAGGAGTTCGGCTAAGACTCATCTGCTGAAGCTCTTTCATGACTATCGATTGCATTAGGGTGAGCATCAGACTGGACTTCGATAGGAGCAGGGTCTATCCCTAATTATAGTCCCCCCATTTCCAAGTTCAAAACTCAAAGAAAGGGAGTGCAGAAAAGGCGACTGCCGAAGTCCTCTTCAGGGCTCTATGCCAGTTTAGGTTGAAGCTTCGAGGAGATCTCATCTCAAGCCAAAGTCAAAGTTGAAGTTGAAGCTCAGGGGAGATCTCATCTTTAGCCGAGGTTAAAGTTGAAGTTGAGGCTCGGGGGAATCTCATCTCCAGCTGAGGTTGAAGGAGATCTCGTCTCCTGCGATCAAGGTCGAAGATTGAGATCCTCGGGGAAGATATTATCTCCTACAGTCGAAGTTGAAGCTCGGAGGAGATCTTATCTCCTGTAGTCGAGGTTGAAGCTCGAAGGAGAACTTATCTCCTGTAGTTGAGGTTGGCTCGATCACTCCAGAGAGATCTTATCCTTGATCGAGGTTGAAGCTTGAGGGAGATCTTATCTCCTACAGTCGAGGTTAAAGCTCGGGGGAGATCTTATCTCCTACAGTCGAGGTTGAAGCTCGGGAGAGATCTTATCTCCTGCAGTCGAGGTTGAAGCTCGAGAGAGATCTTATCTCCTGCAGTCGAGGTTGAAGCTCGAAAGAGATCTTATATCCTGCAGTCGAGGTTGGCTCGGGGGAGATCTTATCTTCTACCGAGGTTGAACGTAAATCTCGGGGGAGATCTTATCTCCTGCAGTCGAGGTTGAAGCTTGAAGGAGATCTTATCTCCTATAGTCGAGGTTGGCTCGGGGGAGATCTTATCTCCTACAGCCCCCTCCTGCAGCCAAGGTTGAAGCTTGGAGGAGATCATATCTCCTATAATTGAGGTTGGCTTGGGGGAGATCTTATCTCATACAGTCGGCCCGATCGCTTGAGAGAGATCTTATCTCTAGCCGAGGTTGATTCGGTCACTCAGGAGAGATCTTATCTCTAGCTGAGGTTGAAGCTCGGGGGAGATCTTATCTCTTGCAATCGAGGTTGGCTCGGGGGAGATCTTATCTCCTACAGCCGAGGTTGAAAGTAAAGCTTGGGAGAGATTCTTATCTTCTGCAGCCAAGGTTGAAGCTCGGGGGAGATCTTATCTCCTGCAGCCAAGGTTGGCTCAAAGGAGATCTTATCTCCTATCGAGATTGAAGGTAAAGCTCAGAGGAGATCTTATCTCCTACAGTCGAGATTGAAGCTCGGGGGAGATCTTATCTTCTGTTGTTGAGATTGGCTCGGAGGAGATCTTATCTCCTACAGTCGAGGTTGAAGCTCGGAAGAGATCTTATCACCTACAGTCGAGGTTGGCTCGAGGGAGATCTTATCTCCTGCAGTCGAGGTTGGCCTAGTCACTCGGGAGAGATCTTATCTCTAGCCAAGGTTGACTCGATCGCTCAGGAGAGATCTTATCTCTAGTTGAGGTTGAAGCTTGGGGGAGATCTTATCTTCTGCAGTCGAGGTTGGCCCTGGTCGCTCGAGAGAGATCTTATCTCTAGCCGAGGTTGACTCAGTCGCTCGGGAGATATCTTATCTCTAGCCGAGTTTGAAGCTCGGGGGAGATCTTATCTCTTGCAGTCGAGGTTGGCTTGGTCGCTCGGAAGAGATTTTATCTCTAGTCGAGGTTAACTCGATCGCTCAAGAGAGATCTTATCTCTAGCTGAGGTTGAAGCTCGGGAGAGATCTTATCTCCTACAGCCGAGGTTGGCCTGGTCGCTCGAAAGAGATCTTATCATTAGTCGAGGTTAACTCGGTCACTCGAGAGATATCTTATCTCTAGTCGAGTTTGAAGCTCGGGGGAGATCTTTATCTCTTGCAGTCGAGGTTGGCTTGATCGCTCGGAAGAGATTTATCTCTAGTCAAGGTTAACTCGATCGCTCGAGAGAGATCTTATCTCTAGCTGAGGTTGAAGCTCGGGAGAGATCTTATCTCCTACAGCCTAGGTTGGCCCGGTCGCTCGAAAGAGATCTTATCTCTAGCTAAGGTTGACTCGATCACTCGGAAGAGATCTTATCTCTAGCCGAGGTTGAAGCTCGATGGAGATTTTTATCTTCTATAGCTGAGGTTAGCCCGGTCGCTCAGGAGAGATCTTATCTCTAGCTGAGATTGACTCGGTCGCTCGAGAGAGATCTTATCTCCAGCCGAGGATAAAGCTCGGGGGAGATCTCATCTTCTGTAGCCAAGATAGGTTCGATCGCTTGGGAGAGATCTTATCTCTAGCCGAGGTTGACTCGCTGAAAGAGATCGCCGAGGTCGGTCGCTCGAGAGATCTTATCTTTAGTCGAGGTTTAAGCTTGGAGGAGATCTTATCTCCTACAGTCGAAGGTTGACTCGATCACTCGGAAGAGATCTTATCTCTAGCCGAGGTTGACTCGATCGCTCGGAGAGATCTTATCTCTAGTAGAGGTTAAAGCTTGGGGGAGATCTTATCTCCTACAGCTGAGGTTGGCTCGGTCGCTCGGAAGAGATCTTATCTCTAGCCTAGGTTGACCCGATCACTCAGAAGAGATCTTTTCTCTAGCGAGGTTGAAGCTCGGGGGAGATCTTATCTACTACAGTCGAGGTTGAAGGACTTTGACTCGCTCATGTTAGGACGAGGTTCTCCTCCTATTCCTAACACGGCCACTATTGACTATTTCTTTCCTATCATCACATAGTTTTTGCACCAAAAAATAATATTATTGAAATGAAAGAATTTTATTGAAGGAAAGTTACTAGCAGCACATCCCTAAATTTTCTATGTTTTAGGATCGTGGGAGCGTTGTTTCTCTGAGTTCCTTCAGATAGTAAGTCCTAGGCCAGACGACCTCTTTTATCTCATGCTGGCTTTCTCAATTTGGAGCAAGCTTCTCTTGGCTTTGAAGCTGGGAGATGATGGCCCACCGAAGTACCAAGCTCCTCCTAAACATGGCGTCGATGATATGGGAGGCGGCCGACCTTTTTATTGTCCCTCCATCATTGATGGTTCTGGCTATGACAGCGCCCTTCGCCGATCTTCTCCTGCTTCTAGCTGACGTCTGAGGAGAGAGGAATATGCCCTCAAGCCAATTAATTTTTGGGCTGTTCTTTGTCTTCCAAACTCATGTAATGATATTTTTTTAATAAATAAAGGCATTTATTTCATCATATGTAGTGTCTTATTATTTATTTAAGATTATGATGAATCCTATAAATTAGGATTATAGTTTTAGAATTATGATGAGATCATACCAGTAAGACCTAAAACCTTAAAACCCTAATTTAAATATTCCTAGTCGATGGGACATTGAGTTAGGGATCAATGTTTTTCGATAAGACAAGCACATTCTTTGTATGCTCGATTAAGAGGGTAATTGATCTCATAATAACTTGTGTATAATACTAATACAAGAATGTGGGTGTTGATTAGAGAATGAGTTTACTAAATTGATCCAAATTGAGAATATCTAATGGAGTCTTATCTACATATCAATAGATGGTTCTCATAATGTAATTTGTGCATGTAATCCTTTGACCTGAAACTACCATAGAATCTTATATATATAAATTCATATTTTGGTTCATACTCATTCATGACTCAGTTATGTATGGGATGATCTGGATATGGTAGATTATATATATGAAGGTTGAGAGTAGGTTAACATGGAATCGATCTCTCTTGGTAAGAGGAAATAGCATCCTACTTGCTTCGAGCAAATGATGATTCAGGAAGACTTTGATCAAAGCATGATGAAAAATTAGAAATAGTTTCTAATGTTTCATTAAATGAATCATCATCATCAGATTGAAAGAGAAATGAATATGATATTGGGGTTGACATATTTTCATACCCAGAGTCATATTCAGGATGCAGGAAGATCGAAGGATCTAGTTGCATGATAATTTTCATTGAAGGATATTTTTGGTATTTTCATCAATATTTCACATCTTTTGGAAAGTCATGATACATTGCTAGACGTCAATCATGTCTTGTGGGTTCGATCAAATTAAAATTTTAATTTGATCATTAAATTAGAAAGTGTTCTAAATTAAGTCAAATTGGGTTGGCTAGTTTTGACCAAAATCGGTTTGGTTAAGGTCTAACCAGATTAGGTCAAATCACACCCAGACTCACTACTGGTTAGATGTGGAATCCAATGGGTCACACACAAAGAGAGTTGATTAAGGGTCTAATTGGATTAGACCATGTTTGCAAGATGAATATGCTAGCACATGTAGCAAACCCTAGCACCTGGTTTCGAATTGGATTTGAATCGGCTTCCAATTTGGGCTAATTTAGATCTGATTTGAGCCAAATAGGATTTGATCTTGAATTGGATTAACCTAGACTAATTGGGCTTCAGTGGGGATGCTACATACCTGAATCGCATGCACTAGAGAGTCTATCTCTTGCGTGTGGGAAGTCTTTCATGCGCAAAGAATTCTTTGGCGCATGGAATTAGTTGGCGCCCGCCTTCTTTGACTTTCTTTATTTTGTTATGTCACGTAAATTTTTTATATTGGTGTGGATATTAGATATGGGGCACAGAACAGTCCTTCTACAGATGAAATACTTTGTTATTATTTTGACAAGGGACTCCTTGTCACCAAGGAATTCTTGCTGCCCAAGACTCCTTGCCGCCTTCTCATCCTTGACGCCTATTCGAACTTTGACTATTCAAAGTTCATCTCCATGCCTTCTTGCTGAATGGGTGTCTCTTTAAGGGCCACTAGATGGCCATCTTATCTAATCCAAGCTCTTTATTTATGGTGCCATTTATTTTTTGCATCGCGACTCTTCATAGAAAATCTACGTAGAATTAGTCCGAAGAGTCCTTCTATTTTAAGGCACCTCTTGGACTAAGTCTACGTAATTTTAAATGGTGCAATTTTTAGATGGGTGTGAGATATGATGATGGGGCATGAGATATTGATGAGGAAAGGGCATGAGAAATTTAGTTGGCACCCTTACGTACATTATAAATAGGGGTGCGCACTAAGAGTCCGGATGTGCGTGAAAATTATCTTTCTTTCTTACAAGAGTTTCTTTTATCCAATTTTCTTTCTTTCTTTCTCTTGTCTAGACCGTGTCTTTATAAGGATAAGAAGTCATCTTAAGAGTAAGAGATTAGGAAGAAAAATTAAGAAGATAAAAGAAAACGAAAGATAGATAAGGAGAGGCAAGGAAGGTGACATAAAGGCTAAAGAAGGTCTTGTCCTTTTAATTAAAGTTCTAATTATTAGAACTCTAATTATATAAATCAGAGGTACTGGTATCTTGATCAAATCTCTGTGTGGATCAACATTGGAGGATGAACATGTGGGCACCTGGTGGAAACCCTGATAGACTGCTACCGATGATCAGGGTCAAATTAGGATTTTGCGATAAGAGGTATGTTTTAATACTTTCTTTTATGTTACAAATACATGTTATATGATTTAATTGCTAATGAGGTGGTCCTACGGTTCGGATTTGATTTATATGATTTCATATTTTTGCTTTGAAATCAATGCTTCCGCCCTATACACCAAACCTATCAGTGGTATCAGAGCCGGGTTTATTAGGTTAAATCATATAATGCTTTGCTTATAATATAATGGCACAAAAGAAAAGTATGATATAAATTTTTTTTGTATTTATTTGCATATTATTTATATGATGAGATCATATTCTTTTATTTATCATAATTAGATTATGATGTATATATCATTCTGTAAAGGTTGCCCTGATATAGTGGAAAGTATTCACTATATAATGATGGTTGTCCTAGAATAATTATACATGTTAATAGGTATATATAAACTTTTTTATAATTGATGCTATTAGGCATTTAGTTTGATTTAAATCAGAATGTGCATCAAGATTTTTTTTTTTAAATCCTTAAAAAAAAATTATATTAAGTTGTAGTGTAATTAATCTAAAGCTGTATCAGTCGGAATGTATAATTGATCAATCGGTGTTTAGGATAAATGGTTCATGATTGGTAAAAAAATGTGATTTTTTAATTGGTCCTGTTGTTTAACCTGGCCAATTTATTGGTGTCTAAAGAAAGCAACAGGGGGACTCCCACTTCTCTTCCACTTACTTGGCTGATTCAATTAATTTAATTCTAGATTGAAATGCTTGATATTATATTCACTACGTTAAGGCCTTCCTTCATACTAGGTTCTTATTATGTCTAGAACTATATTAGTTTTGTTGTGTAACCACAAGAACTATCATGGGAATGATGTAATATTAATCTAGTGCATTGAGATGTTTACAATATTTTGAATATACCGCTTTGTTGTGTAACCATAAAAGTAGTTATATTTCATTTTGACTGTGTAGAAATGAAGAATTCTATTTAAACTAAAATATTAAAGTTTGTTATGCTAACACAAGGCTATTAATATTTTAGAGGCAAAAGTTTTTTTTGAGAGTTGTATAAAGTGCAATTGGAAAGAGTTTCCTACCTTTGAACTTATAACAGGCTTGTTGTGCAACCACAAGACTTTTTATAAGGAATTAGGATCTTATTCTCACTAAAAAAATCAATAAGAGGGTTATGATTTTTGATTAAATAGTGGGAGACATAATTAAATTAAAGTCCTAATTTAATTATATTTGTCATCATGAGTTGTTTGCTTATATATTATTCTTTATTATGTAGATTAAATGGCTTCTTCACTTTCATTGCGTTCAATTTTGGATTCAAATAAATTGACTGATCAAAATTATGTTGACTGAATTGAGAAACCTAAAAATAGTACTCAGTCAAGAAAAACTCTCCTATATTCTTGATGCCCCTGATCCTAAGCCATTAGGAAATGATGCCACAGATGAAGATAAGTCCACATACAAGATGTGGCAAAATGATTCCCTTACTGTCAAATG
This sequence comes from Cocos nucifera, assembly GCA_006176705.1. NCBI lineage: Eukaryota > Viridiplantae > Streptophyta > Magnoliopsida > Arecales > Arecaceae > Cocos > Cocos nucifera. Next base: position 18,122 of record QRFJ01001519.1, on the reverse strand, counting down.
CATCATACTTGCCTTTATGAATAATGAATTACAGAGGCAGCATGATAGCATGGACACTCAATCCATATTGCTCAATCTAAAAGAGCTTTATGGAGAGTATAGTAGGACTGCTAGATATGAGATATCCAAGCAATTATTTCATGCAAGAATGATAGAAGGAACATCCATACAAAATCATATTTTAATGGTAATTGACCTAATCACTCAATTAAGTCAATTAGGTTTTATTATGGATGGAGAGTTAAGTCAGGATTTGATTCTGCAATCACTCCCAGAATCATTTTCTCAGTTTGTCATGAACTATAACATGAACAAACTAAATTCTTTCTTGCCTAAGCTATTAAATATGCTCAAGACAGTAGAAGGCCATATCAAGAAAGATAAGGCTCCTCTTCTTCTTGTGGAAGGGATCTCCAAGAAGAAGGTAGGAAAAAAGGGTTCAAAGTGAAGGTTGAATCCTAAAGGTGGTATAAATAAGAAGAAAAAGAGAAAGAAGATCTTCAGACAGACGACCTATTTTAACTACGGCAAAATAGGTCATTGAAAGAGGAATTGCAAGGCTTACCTTGCAACCGTGAAGTCTAGTTTAAATAATGCACCAAAAGGTATGTATGAGATACATAGTATATTATCATTAAATTCTTTCATTTCAAATTCTTGGGTATTAGATACCGGCTGTGGTTTTCATATCTATAAATCTTTGCAGGGGCTGTAGAAAATTAAGAGTTTGAAGAAAGGTGACTTCAAGCTCTATGGCGCTGGAGGAGAGTCTATCCAAGCAGAAGCTGTAGGGACAAATATATTGAAGTTACCTTATGGAAAGATCTTAGAGCTTACAAATTATTATTATATGCCTAAGATCATTAGAAATATTATATCTATACCCTTGTTATTAAAACAAGGTTATAGTCTTAATGTAACGAGCGAAGGTTGCTCGATCAAATATTCTAATGAAAATATTTGTTTTGGCATATTTAGCAATGGTTTGTTGACTCTATGTTTGGATGACAATATATTTCATATTGATGAAAATAGAAAACGTAAGAGAGATGACATAAATAATACTTTACTTTGGCATTGTCGATTAGGTCATATTAGTGAGGCTAGGATTAACAAGTTATACAAAGAAAAGTTCTTTGATCCTTTTGATTATGAATCATTGGGAACTTGTGAATCATGCCTCATGGGTAAAATGACCAAGATTCCATTTAGTGGACATGGAGAAAGGACAAATGAGTTATTAGGACTTGTACATACGGATGTATGTGGTCCTATGACAACTCAAGCCAGAGGAGGATACTCATATTTTGTAACATTCACTGATGATTTATCTAGGTTTGGATATGTGTATCTTATGAAACACAAATCAGAAGCCTTTGATAAATTTAAAGAGTATCAAAGTATGGTCGAAAAAACAAACTGGACAATGTATAAAAATCCTTCGATCTGATCGGGAAGGAGAATACTTATCTAGTGAGTTTCTAGACTATCTTAAAGTTAAAGGGATTCTCTCTGAATGGACACCTCCTTATACACCATAATTAAATGGTGTAGCCAAAAGAAAAAATCATACCTTATTAGATATGGTACGGTCCATGATGTGCTTCACTGATTTACCTATTTCCTTCTGGGGTCATGCCCTGGAGACTGCAATTTACATCTTGAATAGAGTACCTTCTAAATCTGTATCTAGTACTCCATATGACATATGGAGAAGTAAGAAACCTAATCTTAAGTATCTTAAGATATGGGGTTGTCCAGCATATGTCAAAAGAAATTTTGGACATAAACTTGATGCTAGATCAGACAGATGTCTATTTATAGGATATCCTAGAAATAGTATAGGATATTTATTCTACCATCCTACTGAACAAAAGGTATTTGTAAGTAGGCATGCCATTTTCATGAAAAAAAGAATTTATCCTAGAAAAGGGCAATGGCAGAAATATTGAACTTAGTGAAGTTCAAGAAAAATAAATAGAAATTTCTTAACCATATAATCATACAAAAGAACCAGAACACATAACTCCTATCCATAGGTCTAAAAGAGTATGAAATACACCTATGGGGTATGTTTTCATTATTGAGAACAATGAAGCCCAAGTCATTGAAAATGATGAACCTCTGACCTATACAGAAGCAGTCAAAAGTAAGGACTCTTACAAATGGCTGGCTGCAATGCAATCCAAAATGGAATCCGTGCACACCAACAAAGTATGGACTTTGGTGGATGCACCATAGGATATAAACCCTATTGGATGCAAATGAATTTTTAAGAAAAAGATTGGAGCTAATGGTCCAATCGAAACCTATAAGGCCAGATTGGTGGCTAAGGGTTTTAGGCAAAAATAGAGGATTGATTATGATGAAACATTTTGCCATGCTCAAATCTATTCAGATTATGCTTGCTATAGCAGCATACCACGACTATGAAATATGGCAAATGGATGTAAAGACTGCCTTTCCTTAATGGTTTCCTTGAGGAGGAGGTCTATATGTCACAGCCAGAAGGAATTTGAGTCAAATGAGAAACCAAATCAGGTATGCAAGCTTAAGAGATCCATTTATGGATTAAAGCAAGCATCAAGGAGTTGGAACATCCATTTTGATGAAACAGTAAAAGAGTTTGGTTTTATCAAGAATGTTGATGAACCATGTGTGTACAAGAAAACTAGTGGGAGAACCATAGTCTTCTTGGTTCTGTATGTAGATGACATACTACCTCATTGGGAATGATATCCCAATGTTACAATCAGTCAAATTATGGCTATCAAATAAGTTTTTCATGAAAGATTTGGGAGAAGCATCCTATATACTAGGAATAAAGATCTATAGAGATAGATCTAAGAGGATGCTAGGCTTGTCCCAATCAAGGTACATTGACTTAATACTGAAAAGATTCAGTATGGATGGGAGTAAAAGAGGTTATTTATCCATGAGTCAAGGCATACATCTCTCTAAAAAGATGTCTCCTAAGACACCTGAAGAGAGAAATAGAATGAGTTCTATTCCTTATGCTTCGGCTGTTGGATCAATAATGTATGCCATGTTATGTACAAGGCCTGATGTTGCTTATGCTTTAGGCATTGCAAGTAGATTTCAAGCTGATCCAGGAGAGGATCATTGAAAAGCTGTGAAAAATATTCTTAAGTACTTGAGAAGGACTAAAGATATTTTTCTAGTATATGGTGGTTCTGATCTTAAATTAGAAGCATATTCTGATTCTAATTTTCAATCAGACCCAGATGATAGCAAATCCATTTCAGGGTATGTCTTTACTCTGAATAGTGGAGTAGTAAGTTGGAAGAGTACTAAGCAGCCAACTGTAGCTGACTCAACCACTGAAGCAGAATACATAGCTGTAAGTGAAGCCGCCAAGGAAGCTGTCTGGATGAAGAAGTTCATCACTGAATTGGGAGTTATTCCTGAAATTGAGAATCCAGTACCACTTTACTATGATAATACTGGAGCTGTTGCTCAAGCAAAGGAACCAAGGTCTCATCATAAATCCAAACACATTCTGAGATGCTTCCATCTCATTCGAGAAATTATTGAAAGACAAGATGTAGTCATAGAACGAGTGGACACAAAGAACAACATAGCAGACCCATTCACTAAGGCTTTACCACTGCAACTGTTTGATCGCCACCTTGATTGTATGGGATTAAAATATAAGGGCGATTGGCTTTAGTGCAAGTGGAAGATTGAAAGGAATATGCCCTCAAGCCAATTAATTTTTGGGATGTTCTTTATCTTCCAAACTCATGTAATGACATTTTTAATAAATAAAAATATTTATTTCATCATATGCAGTGTCTTATTATTTATTTAAGATTATGATGAATTCTATAAATTAGAGCTATGGTTTTAGGATTATGATGAGATCATACTAGTGAGACCTAAAATCTTAAAATCCTAATTTAAATATTCCTAGTCGATGGGACATTGAGTTAGGGATCAATGTTTTTCGGTAAGACTAGCACATTCTTTGTATGCTCGATTGAGAGGATGATTGATCTCACAATAACTTGTGTATGACACTAATACAAGAATATGGGTGCTCATTAGAGAATGAGTTCACTGAATTGATCCAAATCGAGAATATCTAATGGAGTCTTATCTACATGTCAATAGATGGTTCTCATAGTGGAATTTGTGCATGTAATCCTTTGACCTGAAACTACCATAGAATCTTATATATATAAATCCATATTTTGGTTCATACTCATTCATGACTCAGTTATGTATGGGATGATCTGGATATGGTAGATTATATATATGAAGGTTGTGAGTAGGTTAACATGGAATCGATCTCTCCTGGTAAGAGGAAATAGCATCCTACTTGCTTCAAACAAATGATGATTTAGAAAGACTTTGATCAAAGTATGATGAAAAATTAGAAATGGTTTCTAATATTTCATTAAATGAATCATCATCATGAGATTGAATCAGAAATGAATATGATATTAGGGTTGACATATTTTCATACCCAGAGTCATATTCAGAATGTAAGGAGATCGAAGGATCTAGTTGCATGGTAATTTTTATTGAAGGATATTTTTGGTATTTCCATCAATATTTCACATCTTTTGAGAAGTCATGATATATTGCTAGACATCAATCATGTCTTATGGGTTCGATCAAATTAAAATTTTAATTTGATGATTAAATTAAAAAGTATTCTAAATTAAGTCAAATTGGGTTGGCTAGTTTTGACCTAAATCGGTTTGGTTAAGTTCTAACCAGATTAGGTCAAATCACACCCAGACTCACTACTGATTAGATGTGGAACCTGATGGGTCACACATAAAGAGAGTTGAATAAGGGTCTAATTGGATTAGACCATATTTGCAAGATGAACATGCTAGCACATGTAGCAAACCCTAGCACCTAGTTTCGAATTGGATTTGAATCAGCTTCTAATTTAGGCTAATTTAGATCCGATTTGAGCCAAATAGGATTTGGTCTTGAGTTGGATTAACCTAGACTGATTCGGCTTTAGTTGAGGCACCACATACCTGAATCCCATGTGTCAGAGAGTCTCTCTCTTGCGCATGGGAAGTCTTTCATGCGCAAAGAATTCTTTAGCGCATGGAATTAGTTGGCGCCTACCTCCTTTGACTTTTTTCTTTTTCTTATGTCATGTAAATTTTTTATATTGGCATGGACATCAGATATGGGGTGTAGAAGAGTCCTTCTATAGATGAAATACTTCGTTATTATTTTGAGAAGGGACTCTTTGTCGCCTAGGAATTCTTGCCGCCTAAGACTCCTTGCCGCCTTCTCATCCTTGACGCCTCTTGGGACTTTGACTATTCAAAGTTCATCTCCATGCCTTCTTGCTAAATGGGTGTCTCTTTAAGGGCCATTAGATGGCCATCTTATCTGATCCAAGCCCTTTATTTATGGCACCCTTTATTTTTTGCATCGCGACTCTTTGTAGAAAATCTACATAGAATTAGTTCGAACAGTCCTTCTATTTTAAGACACCTCTTAGACTAAGTCTACATAATTTTAAATGGTGCAATTTTTAGATGGATGTGAGATATGATGATGGGGCTTGAGATATTGATGAGAAAAGGGCGTGAGAATTTAGTTGGCACCCTTACGTACATTATAAATAGGGGTGCGCACCAAGAGTCCGTGTGTGTGTGAAAATTAACTTTCTTTCTTATAAGAGCTTCTTTTTGTTAATTTTCTTTCTTCCTTTCTCTTGTCTAGACCTTATCCTTATAAGGATAAGAAGTCATCTTAAGACTAGGAGATTAGGAAGGAAAATTAAGAAGACAAAAGAAAAAAAAAGATAGATAAGGAGAGGCAAGGAAGGTGACATAAAGGCTAAAGAAGGTCTTGCCCTTTTAATTAAAGTTCTTATTATTAGAACACTAATTATATAAATCAGAGGTGCTAGTGTCTTGATCAAGTCTCTATGTGGATCAACGTTAGATGGTGAACACGTGGGCACCTGGTGGAAACCCTGACGGACTACTACCGATGATCAGGTTCAATTTATGGTTTAGCGATAAGAGGTATGTTTTAATACTTTCTTTTATGTTACAAATGCATAGTATATGATTTAATTGCTAATGAGGTGGTCCTAGGGTTTGGGTTTGGTTTATATGATTTCATTTTTTGTTTTGAAATCCATGCTTCCGCCCTGTACACCAAACCTATCATGAGGAACCGATCCATTTAGCCTCTTCTGATGAGCTCCTCGATTTCGTCTCGAAGCTGAATGCATTCTTCAGTGTCGTGACTGTGGTCACGATGGTAGAGGCAGTACTTGCTTCGATCATACTTGTTTAGGAAATATCATAATTCTTTTGATCTTGGTAGCTGGTTCTTAATTTCCATCAGAACTTAAGCTTTAGGAGCGTTGAGGGGGGCATAGTTGTGGAACCTTCCAGAGGGAGGACTTTTTCGCATCCTTCTATCGGGGCTTCCTTGATGATGAGCTCGAGGAAGAGTTTGGGCTTTCTTACGCTCAGGGGGAGTCCATGAGCGTGGTCAAACTTCACTCGGCCCTCCATTGGTGGTGGATCTGCTACACTTATCTGCCCACCGCTCTCCTATGGTTTCTTCATCCTTTAACTTGAAGGCTTCTTCCATGCGGGCATATCTCTCGACCCGAGCTAGCAGGTTGGCAAAGTTCCTAGGGTACATCTTCTCCAGAAAAAATAGCAAATCATTCTTCTAAAGGCCATCCTTGAGTTCGGCCATCACAACAGACTGGTCCAGGATTCGGACCTCCAATGCTGCAGCGTTAAACCGAATGACATAAGCTCGGATGGATTTCCTCTCCTTCTACTTGACATTCATCAAAGAATCTGAACCTCGACGTGGACGTCGGCTACTGATAAAGTGAGCCACCAACTGATGGCTCATCTGATAAAAAAAGAAGATTGTACCTGGCTTCAACGTCGAGTACCAATTTCTCACTGCTTCCTTTAAGGTAGATGGGAAGGCTCGACACAATATGGCATTTGGTGCACCATAAAGTAGCATCATGGTCCGGAAGGCCTCTAGATGATCAATTGGATTAGAGGTTCTATTGTTGCTTTCAAATTGAGGAAGCTTGAAGTTTGGCAAGATGGGCTCTTGCATAATTTAGAGGAAGAAAGGAGGATCGATGCGGACATCCGCAAGGTGAGCCGGGGTGACGTGGTCGAGCTCCTCAATTTGCTGGACCATCTTCCGTAGTTTGTGATTGAGGACATCATCTCGATCACAGACCTTGAAGGGCTTCTGACTACAGATGGGGAAGGTCTCCTCCAGAGCGAAACCATGACCCAAACTTGGGTCCTCTGCTCTCTATTTTTCCTTTCCAGCGATGATGGGCATGCCAGCCCAAATACTCTTCTTTGGGATCGGTTTCCAACATCCTGATGGTAGATTTCATGATGGAGTTACCGTCGGAGGCTGCTACATGACCTGCTCCATCTCGGTGAGGCCCTAAACTTGCTGTATCAGTAGGTTGAACTGCTCTGAATCTACCATGGCCATCGGTGGAGGTGGAGGTTGAAGTGCCGATGATGGAGCAGGGGTGGATGGATTCGGCTCAGATCTGATGGCAGATGCGGTAGATCTTTAGTTATTCACCTCCTTTCGGGGTATTTCTTGGGATTGAATTAGAGGATGGAGATGAATCTTAGAGGAGAAGGTCAGCAGGATCGGCTGAGCACTCCTTTAAGAACAAGAGTACCTCAGAGATAGAGGCCCTTCTTGAAGAAAAAATCCTGATTTTTTGGATCAGGTTCATTCAGATCTGATTGGATTAAGCGCTATATTTCAAAATTTTTTTCTTTGATCTGAATCAGATATGGGATGTTTCAGATATGATCTTTATTATTCTAATAATAAAAATAAAATATAGATAAATTAAATCATATTTAATTTACCTTGATGTAGGGTAATCCTATTATCCGTTGATGATCCGATAAGCAGCGAAAGGTTCTGGATCTAGCCATGCAAGTGCCTGGCCTTTACCAGTATTCACTCGAGCTGAATCTAGAGATCCTCTTCTTCTCTATCACATCTCCAAAAATTAGATCTAAATCTAATTTGTAAGATCTTCAAAACAACTTTCGAAAATCAATAGTTATCCTTTGCAGTAGCGCAGCCTTCTAGCTTTCTGTTGCCTTTCTCTCACCAGGATCACACCAACTGGATCCCAAACATCTTTGGGCATGAAGAGGAGGGGGAGAAGATGGACTTGGCATGGAGGAGGAGAGAGGCAGCCTTGGGGCATGGGAATTTTTCAGATACTCCTTGAGTTGGGCGCAGGGTCTTATTTATAGACTATACGTGATCCAACTCCTCTTCTTCCCAACCATTCATAACTCTTTATAAAATCAGATCTAAATTTGATTGGTGAGAATAGAGTCTCTTGGATTCATCCTTAGATGGTGCCTAAGACCAGTCAAAGTTAGTTCTTAGGAGGAGTCTAATCGGAATCCAAAAAGGAGATGGAGTCCCTATCCAATAGGGACTCCTTGGGCGCCTCCAGCTTGGGCGCACGCCACCCTTGGCATGCGCCCTCCTCCTTGCCAGGTTCTGGTAGGGGGATAAGCCCCCACCAGCTCTCCAATAGGTGCGTGACACATGGACAGAAGTCAAAGTATCAATGGTCAACATTTGACCAGTCAAAGGTCAACTTTTGACCAAAGTCAAAGGACGAGAAATGGCAGGTGACCAAAAATGGTAGGTATTGTCTTACAAAATAAGACAACCCTTTTCTGACCTGGATAGGCTCCAGTCAGACCAAGTGAAGGCCTCTGATTGAGCACAAACTCCTTTGGCTCAGTCAGGACAACTATTTATGATAGTAAAAGAAGAACGTTAGGTTCAATCGAGTGCTAGCACGATTTTCTTGAACCTAATTGAATCTCATTCAGATCAATTGAACTGGATCAGTTCAATTGATGATCACCAGATTCAAACCCTTGTTTGTGTGATCCAGTTAGGTTCAGTTCTATATGGTAATGGGATATGTCATGATCTCTATCATCGACATCATCGAAACTCCTTTCGATGGATCAGAACTCTTCTGATTCGAACAGCTAGAATGATCGATCATCTAAATCATTCTAATTGCTCCCAAAATCCACCAGTGACACCTAGCAGTATATGGTGGCAACCCATCAGAGCTGAATGCGAACCTCTTGGTGCAGCTACCTGTGTGATTAAGTTCTTCTATCTTGAGCCCCGATCAGATTAGGGTTAAGGTGAACTCGTCAAACCCTAGTTTCTATCATATGATGTAATCATTCGATTCAAGTCCGATGTGAAAATCTAAATAGAAACTCTTTCTATTATTTCACTCTGCCATGGCCATGGGCTTCTGGACTTGATTCTCATGATTATCATAGGGCTGCTCCTCTACCACCGAGGTAGATAGATTCCATCTTGATGCAATCCAGTTCCTACAATGAACATGCTATAGCCAACATACACCTCAGGAATTCCGAATGGCTAGGAGAAACCGAAGTTAATGGTGTAGTCAAACTATAACACCCTCAAGGTGAACTGTTGATGCATCCTCAGGTCAAAGAACCAGACACACTACTGCAGCATCGAGTCAGTCATTGACGAGAAGGTAGACTTTCCTAATGACTACTCGAGGTGGTCACGCTCAGTGCCCTCGTTCTCTAACGAGTATCTATACTCTCGCTTTGGTGTCTTCCACACCATAGACTCAAGACTCATCTACTAAAGAGAAGCGATTGTACACCAACCTTCCGGATCAATCACCATCCTCGTGATGATCTTATGGTCGGGAGCATTTTATGAGTTAATAATGATTATTCATGTCTTAAATTTTCAACTCTTGAAAATATGAATTATCATTACCATTAACTCAAAGGATGTATCATAGATATTAAATACACATATGTGATAGAAAATAACCCATTTTATTGATAATTATCAAAATTATAATTTTGCCCCTAGAAGTGTATTACAAGTATCAGCGATTTCTGGCTTCTAGGACACATATATCTAACGATCTCTCACTTATCCTAAAGCCAATTGGATACAAGTTTAAGTCCCATCTTCTTAAGGTGGGCTTCAAATTTTTGTTGTTCCAAAGGCTTTGTAAGTGGGTCTGCCGCATTGTCTGCGGAGTTGACTCTCTTGACCTCGACGTAACCCTTCTCGAGGTAATCACGGATGAGGTGGTATCGCCATTCAATATGCTTGGATTTCTAATGAGACCTCGGCTTCTTAGCAAGGGCTATGGTGCCATTATTGTCACAGTACAGAGGAATGGCATCTAATGGCATTACTCCAATTTCTGTAGCAAACTTCTTATACCAAAATGCTTCCTTTGTAACCTTTGATGCAGCGATATATTCTGCTTCCATGATAGAATCTGCTATCATGGTTTGCTTGAAACTCTTCCAGCTGACAGCACCACTATTGCACAAAAACAGACTCCCAGATATCGACTTTTGATCATCTACATCGGACATGAAATCCGAGTCTGTGTATCCCTGGACTTGGAGTTCTCCATTACCAAAGACCAACATCATATCCTTAGTCCTTCTTAAGTACTTAACGATACATTTCACAGAAGTCCAGTGTTCTTCCCTGGGATTTGACTGATATCTGCTTGTGACACTCACAGCATGGGCTATATCAGGCCGTGTACATAGCATGGCATACATGAGGCTCCCTATTGCAGAAGCATAAGAGATCTTGCTCATGCGTTCTATTTCCTCAGGTGTGCTAGGGCATATTTTCTTAGAAAGATGAATACCATGTGATAGGAGCACGATGCTGTCGTTAAGACACCGTGTTTATCAGTTTAATCCGACTTCTTAAAATCATTAAAATTGCGTAGATAGTAGTGAGTCGGGTCGAATCCACAGGGAAGGTAGTGTTTTTAGATTTGAAATCTTTGATTTTTGAAAAGAGAAGAAGAATTTGAGTTTTTGGAATTAGGATTGAAGTTAGAAAATTAAAAATAAAAATTAAAAGATGCAGAAATTTAAACTTGGTACTAAGATCTATTAGTTAGATCTTAGCATCTACTTGCAAAGAAATAATTTAAAGTGCAGAAATTAAATTGCAATAAAAATAAAAAGTAAGAAATTAAAATGCAAAAATAAAATTTTTATTAATTAAAATTTTAAAATTTAAATACATAAAATTTAAAAAGAAATAAAATAAAATAGCCTGATCTCTGATCTTGGATCGGCATTGGCAGAAAGATGGTGTAGAAGCTCGGCTCTTCTTCTCGGCACCCGTTGCTTCGAAGCAGCCTTTAACCCATAGCCTGGCTTCGCCCTGTACCAAAGCTTCACCTTGATCGGAGATGTTGAATTTCTGATGGCCTGGGGTCCTTTTTATAGAGCTAGGAGGGCTGGATATTTTTTCTAAAGGCAATATGGGACTAATAGCCTTTGTAATCATAAAAATATAAAGAAATTTGGATAAAATTTGAATCAAAATAGCTCTGATATGACTCTGATAAATCTGATAAAATCCAGCCATTCAACAGGAATCCAACGGTCCAAAAATCATCAAAATCGGATGCAGATAAGCTCAGATCGGGTCGGATTAAATTCTGGCCGTTGGATCGCGCTTGATCGAGGAAATCTGGCCGCAAATCGCGCTTCGGGAGTCTTGATCACTGCCGGCAGCATTCTGGACCGTCGGATCATCGCCTGGATCGAGCGCTGCCGTCCGATGGTGATCCGCGTGATGTTTGTATCTGAATAAAATTCGGAAGCAACCACAGCCGTCCGATCCTGACCGCAAACAACCACATCCGTCCGATCGCGCAATAACTGTTCCCATGGACCGCGTGGACCGGCCGCACCGCACACCGCAACCAATCAGCGCCGCTGTTGTCGGACGAAAAGACTAAATTACCCTTGTGAGCCGCGATAAATTTCTGTAGACCCTTAAGGGGTCTAGGTCCACCACGTGGCAATCTCTGATTCGCCGGAATTTGCTGAGCTGGCGGTCCACGCCTAGATCGTGGACCGGCTGATGGCTTCAACGGCTGAGTCGGCTTGATGGCTTGGCTTGGCTTGGTGGCTCGGCTTACGGAGCCGGCTGAGCCATTTTCTTTTTTTTATTTAATTTTTATTTATTTTATATCTTTTAAAAATTCATATCTTTTCCATTTTAGCTCCGTTTTACTTGAAATTTATTTCGTTGTGATCAAAAAAATGAGCTCTTTCTATTGATAATAAAATTTTATTTTTTAATTTTTATTATTTTTTATTATTTTTTAATTAATTTTTTAATTAATAAAAATATGAATTTTTCAAAAATTATATATAAATTGATTAATTAATTCTTAAAAATTAATATAAATTAATTAATAAATTAATACTTTTATTGATGAATTTATGATGCTTATCACACCCCCCAACTTAAGCTTTGCTCGTCCTCGAGTAAAGAAAGAATTTAGTTTTAAATACCTTTTAACTTTAGAGTTTCGAATTTTACCTAAGCAATTTTCAAAATGGCCATTGATATTCAGTAGAGCTTAAATGAGATATATCATTGGGGTATTAATACTTATCAATAGAAAAATTAAGTAAAGAACATTAAATTTTTCAGAACTTTTTCTAAATTATTCCACTTTTATCTCTGATTTGTCTAAACTTTCATATAGGCAGGTGTATTGCTACTTCCATCCTTCATTTATTAATTTTTATTTTCACATTGCCCACTTTTTGATGCGAATATCATTGCTTACTTAGGCAACGGGACCCGGTTACTCGGTGGGAAACCAATATTTTTTTTTTTTTTTTTTTTTTTTTTTTTTTTTTTTTTTTTTAACGTTGTACCACTATTGAGTGTCTTAACTCCTTAAGCTTTCTATTTGATCCATGTAGCGAGTCTTGGGCCAATGACTCCCAAACCAGTTGGCTTTAGGGCACTAGGTATAGAATACCCCTCGGGCTTACTAGCTCGAATCAAATAGGCTACGAGTTAAGACTAGCTTTACAACGAGCTTCTTTGCCCTTCCCACCTTTTGACGCGAAACTCAATGCTTGCTTAGGCAAAGAGGCCCGGTTACTCAGTGAGAAGTACTTGGAAACTATTTTATTAAAATAAATTTTTATATGAAGAAACGTATAGTTACCCTACACAAGCCTATAAAAAGTAGACTTTTCTTTGATGCTAGTAGAAATAATTAGAAATGCTCCAAGAAAAAATTTTTATGTTCTAGACTTAACTCTTTATTGAATTTTCTTAATACTTGATTCCTCAATATCTCATAGATTCTCTAATCTGTGCATCAATTTTCTTTTTAAAAATGCTTAGTTTAATTCGATTCTTAAGCATAATCAAGTATCTAAATACTAAATACTAACTTTTTCGAGGACTTAAAATTTTAAAATTTTTATTTTTTCCTCCCCCCAACTTAATCGACATTGTCCTCAATGGAGAAGAAAAAATAAAGGATGTAATAAAAAAAATGGAAGAATACACCTAACTCAGTATATATATATTTTTATTTTTATTTATTTATTTATTTTTTGGTCCAGCACATGCCTTTACAAATTTGAGCTCTCCCTCCAACTTATTCAAATTATCCTAAAAAAAAAATAAGATAAATTAGATAAAAACTAAATATTGGGTTGCCTCCCAACAAGCGCTAAGTTTACCGTCTTCAGCCAGACACAATGTAGCTCACTATCCTGTGTCGAATATTGGATTGACAAATTCCAATGGTTTTGGATTGCCAATCTCAGAAAGTTGATGTTGATTTTTAATCCCATTATTGATATATTCACTGTTAATTTTTGGGATATATTTTATGATTCCATTCTCAGACCCATGTTTATTAAGAATTTCTCCTATTTGTTCTTCTAAAATGCTCATGAATGGAGTTTTAGGAGTTAAGTTTGATTCAATGGGTGCTGGAATGGTGACTAAAGGCGGTTTTAATTCTGGAGGTAAATTAATGTGATCCTGCTTAAACAACTCCATTGACATTTCATTACATGCCTTTTGATTTTTATAAGAAGAACCAGCTTCTAGGGTTGAAGGGAATAGGACATTAGGTTTATAAGTCTCGGGTAAATCATCTATTCTCTTTTTCCCTATTTCTATCTCATTTAAACTGGAACTAGCATCAGTACTAATTCCTGGCTTGGGTTCTTCTATGTGGTTAGTCTCAGTACTAACCAGTTCCTCTAAATTTTTATTTTGGCTAGCATCAGTACTAGCCTCTCTCACCTGGTCTTGGTATGGGTCCATAAGAATCCTATAGCTTTTAAGTTCAGGAATTACTTTGGTATTCTCAAATTGAAGATTCTTAGATGAAACATTAGATTGATAATTTAATCCAGGTGGTTGGTGGTCATTAGGTGGGTTGTTTGAAATTGGTAGGTTCGGTAGTTGATCTAGTTCTCTCCTCATGTTAGACTCAACTAATTATCCTATTTGAGCTTCTAGTCTGGCGATAGATTGCTGTTGAGTTAGAATTAATTGTTGAAGTTGGTTAAATCTATCATCAGCTAGATTGGTCTGTTGAGGAGGTGGGTATGAAGGCTGATTATAATATGATGGCTGGTTAAACTGACTAGGCTGACCATTATTATAGGCATAATTTTGATAATTTTGCTCAAGTGAAATTTGGGTCTGAGCCTGAGTCTGTTGGGATGTCCAAGAAAAATTAAAGTTACTCCAATCTGAATTATATGAATTTGAAAATGGGTCATTAATCAATTTGGAGTATCCTTGAGTAGCTTGAACTTGTTCTTGGATAAAATATGGAAACTGTGCAGTCATAGGATATTCACTTACATGATGGGTTGGACTAGCACAGATTGAATAACTCTCCTGATAATTAGAAGATGATTGAATTGAGGAGATTGTTGACCTAGGGTTAGGAGTTGATCTATTTTCTGATCAAGAAGGTCAACTTTATCTAATTTTTGGACTATTAGATTCATATTAGCCATTTGATTATTATGTTTAATGTGAATCAACCATTCAATTAAGTTCAACTAAATCAGAAAAAGCGATTTCCTACCATGCATGTATTAGTGTAACCCTAATGTATGGTTTAAAAATTTTTAGAATATTTTTTTTTTTATTATTATTATTATTATTATTTTTATATTAAAAATTAATTTTTTTAATTATTTTTATTTGTTAATTTTAATTTAATTTAATTTAATTTAATTATTAATTTTTAGTTAGTTTAATTTTTATTTTATTTTATTTTTAGAGGAGAAGAAAAAAGAAGAGTTCTAAAGAAGAGGTCCTAAGGAGTCCTAGAACTAAGAAGAGAAGAGAAGAATTAGGTTTAATTAGGTTTGATGTTGGTTAGCAATCAAGTTGGTCAATCAATCCTGACTAAGGGTTATCCTAGATCTAGACAGCTCCTAACTGCCAAGGTCACCTTCAAGCCCTCCAAGTGTAGGATTAGCCAATCAACTAGCCAGGTAAGTGTAAGGTCGGTGGGAGTCCCCCCGTTGCTTGCCTTAGACACCAATTATGCTTGGCCAGGTAAGCGAACGGAACCAATTAGAAACCACCTTCCTTCGGGCCCAATCGTCCCTGAACCACTTTCCTAGACACCAGTCAAATTGACTTATCCTAACCCGGTTCAACTCTTAGGATTCCTTATCCTATTGAGCTCGAGTTCCTAGGGTTGATGTCTAATTGATTTTAATTTAAAGGCTTAGGTCAATGCAGGATGCTTGGTTGGTTGTTTGTGGGCTAAGGAAGGGTGATCAAATCCCCACCTTATCTTGTTTAATTGGGTTGTGCCCTTAATTTGATTTAATATGAATATGCAAAAAAAAAAAAAAAATTCAATCAAAGGGTTCTATGCAATTTAAACTAGATGCATGCAACTAATTGAATTCTGAAAGGCTTACCTTGCCTCCAGCAATCACCAAAAAAAATAAAAATAAAAATAAAAATAAAATAAAAATAAAACTAATATGATGCATGCTCTAAACAGTTAGGATTTCTAATCTTATCATGAGGTTTTTCTAATTAGATTTAAATGAATATTTTTTAAATTAATTTAAAAATAAAATAAATAAATAAATAAATAAAAAGAAAAGAGAACTAGGGTTAGGATTGATCTCACCAGGCAAAACTTCTGATTCTTTTTTGTTCTTTTTTTTTTTCTGCAAAATAATAAAAAAAAATTAGCAAGAAAATAAAAATTTTATTTATAATTTATTTATAGAAAAAATCAAAGAGATCAAAAATTTAATATCCGTGCCTTCCCCGGCAACGGCGCCAAAAACTTGATAGGAACGCGATGTTGTCGTTAAGACACCGTGTTTATCAGTTTAATCCGACTTCTTAAAATTATTGAAAATGCGTAGATAGTAGTGAGTCGGGTCGAATCCACAGGGAAGGTAGTGTTTTTAGATTTGAAATCTTTGATTTTTAAAAGAAAAAGAAAAAAATTTGAAGTTTTGGGATCAAAAATGAAGTCGGAAAATTAAAAATAAAAATTAAAAGATGCAGGAATTTAAACTTGGTACTAAGATCTACTAGTTAGATCTTAGCATCTACTTGCAAAGCAATAATTTAAAGTGCAGAAATTAAATTGCAATAAAAATAAAAAGTAAGAAATTAAAATACAAAAATAAAATTTTATTTTAATTAAAATTTCCAAAATTGTATATATACCATAAAATTTAAAAAGAAATAAAATAAAATAGACCTGATCTCTGATCTTGATCAGCATTGGGCAAAAAGATGGTGTAGAAGCTCGACTCTTCTTCTCAGCACCCGTTGCTTTGAAGCAGCCTTTAACCCATAGCCTGGCTTCGTCCTGTACCAAAGCTTTACCTTGATCGGAGATGTTGATTTCTGATGGCCTGGGGTCCTTTTTATAGAGATAGGAGGCTGGATATTTTTTCTAAAGGCAATTTAGGGACTAATAGCCTTTGTAATCATAAAATACTAAAGAAATTTGGATAATTTTAAATAAAAATAGCTCTGATATGACTCTGGTTAAATCTGATAAAATCAGCCATTCAACAGGAATCCTACGGTCCAAAAATCATCAAAATCGGATGCAGATGAGCTCAGATCGGGTCGGATTAAATTCTGGCCGTTGGATCCCGCTTGATCGAGGAAATCTGGCCGCAAATCACGCTTCGAGAGTCTTGATCACCGCCGCGCAGCATTCTTGGACCGTTGGATCATCGCTTGGATTGAGCCGCTGCCATTGATTGGTGATCCGCGTGATGTTTTGTTCTAATAAAATTCGGAAAGCAACCACCAGCCGTCCGATCCTTGACCGCCAAACAACCACATCCATCCGATCGGCGCAATAACTGTTCCCATGGACCGGTAGACCGGCCGCACGCACACCGCAAACCAATCAGCGGCCACTGTTGTCGGACAAAAAGACTAAATTACCCTTGTGAGCCGCGATAGAAATTTCTGTAGACCCTTAAGGGTCTTGGTCTTCCACCACGTGGCAATCTCTGATTCGCCGGAATTTGCTGAGCTGGCGTCATGCCTAGATCTTGTGGACCCGGCTGATGGCTTCAACGGCTGAGTCGGCTTGATGGCTTGGCTTGGCTTGATGGCTCGGGCTTACGGAGCCGGCTGAGCCATTCTTTTTTTACTTTTAATTTTTTATTTATTTTATTTCTTTAAAAATTCATATCTTTCCATTTTAGCTCCATTTTTCCTTTGAAATATTATTTCGTTGTTGATCAAAAAAATGAGCTCTTTTATAATTATTAATAAAATTTTATTTTTTAATTTTATTATTTTTCTTATTATTTTTTAATTATTTTTAATAATAAAAATATGAATTTCAAAAAATTATTATATAAATTGATTAATAATTTTTTAAAAAAATTAATATAAATTAATTAATAAATTAATAACTTTTATTGGTGAATTTATGATTGCTTATCACTATGTCTGTGAAGGATATTAATCTCCTCTAGTGTTTTCCATACTAAACCTCTTTTAGTTACGTTCCCTATGTAAACATCTTCTGTGAAAGTCCTAGCATCCTATTCGGTCTATTCACCTATAGACCTAATTCTAGAATAAAGAATGCTTCACCTCAGGTCTTTCATGGAGAATATCCGTTGGGACAACCAAATTTGACCTTATCTCATCAAGGCGAATAATCATGCCAATAAGGAGCAGTCATTCCA